>CAUDMG010000540.1:785000-787500 GCA_958450375.1 Homarus gammarus | reverse complement strand
TCTCCTTTCACTCCCTCCTGAAGCGACGTAGAGAAGGAAAACGAAGGAAGGGCAAGAGAGATGGGGGAAGGAGAGGGGAAAGGAGGGAGTGATGAAGGTAGGAGGAAAGGAGGGAGTGATGAAGGAAGGAGGAAGGGAGGGAGTGATGAAGGAAGGAGGAAGGGAGGGAGAGCAGTAACCCACAACTAAACATTCAAACACACACACACACCTGGGCCTTACCTAGCCTGGCCTCTCTCTCTCTCTCTTTCTGTCTCTCTCTTTCTCTCTGCCTCACTCACTCACTCACTCTCTCTCACTCTCTCTCTCTCTCTAATCAAGGGGTTAAAATAATAAAGTGGAACGAATCATTAAACCAAACACATATTTGTTTAATGTTCATCTGGCCACAAAACATTTCCAAGATGGCGTCGTCAACAAATTTCAAGACCGATAAATTTAAAGAGAAAAAAATCACAAAATATACATAAAATAACCGATATATAATAACAAAAACAACCATAATCACTATAATAAAATACTTTCACAATTATATAACAAATAACTCGTAAATAAAGAAGATTAAAACAAAAAAAACTCGATATTATAACCCGATAACAAAAAAAAAATTGATTATACAACCTGATTTTAATACTTCATCTTACAAAAAAAAAATCCAAGATGGCGTCGTCAACAAAGTGGTGGGTGGTGGCTAGTGGCTGTCTGGGGTCGGTCCCTCTCTCTCTCGCAAACTTCGCCTCACAAACTTAACTCTGATTCTTCTTTAAAGAGATTTATCCCAACCGACGTATGCAAATTTCTGACCAATCTTTTATAGGGAATCTTTTTCACCTGTTTAACTACGTATATGAGTGTATATTATAGTCTTTCAGTACTATAATGCGAGAGGTAATGTAATAGTAGTAGTAGTAGTAGTAGTAGTAGTAGTAGTAGTAGTAGTAGTAGTAACAACAGATAACAGTAAAAAAAATTATCCCTATTTATCATTATCATCATCATCATCATATCACTTCCTACTTTTCCTCTTTTAACAGTATTCAAAGTATTAATATTCAGGCTAGGACAAAGTTTGTTTAGTTTTTCTCGGCTCTTTCAAAAGTTTACCTCAAGTCGGCAGCGGAAAGGTTATCAATCATTGTTTTTGTCGGCTTATTTATTTAATTTTTGATACGTTAGGCTTCTACGACCTTTATTCAGTGTTGTTGTTCTTGTTCTTGTTCTTGTCCGTCTATTTTTAATTGTTGTTGTCTTTTAATTAACGTCTTGTTCTTGTTCCTCATCCTTTCTACTTCCTTCTCCTCTCCTTCTTTCTCCTCCTCCTCCTCCTTGTTCTCTCCTTCTTCCATCTTTTCCTCCTTCCTTCTTCTTAAAAATGTACACAGAGGAAGACAGATAAACAAGACGGGTAAACAACAAAGATAGATGAGTAAACAACAGGTAGAGATATAAACAACGGGCAGGTAGACAGGTAAACAATAGACAGAGGTAAACAACTGACAGGTAGACAGGTAATCAACAGACAGGTAGACAGGTAAACAACAGACAGGTAGACAAGTAAACAATAGACAGGTAGTAAGATCAATAAACAGGTGGCCAAGGTGAAGTAAGAGGGGCAGCCTTACCTGTATGTGTGTATAATTAGAACACGTTCACCTGCCCCCTACCTTACCTGTCCCCTACCTTACCTGCCCCCTACCTCACCTGCCCCCTACCTTACCTGTCCCCTACCTTACCTGCCCCCTACCTCACCTGCCCCCTACCTTACCTGCCCCCTACCTTACCTGCCCCCTACCTCACCTGCCCCCTACCTTACCTGCCCCCTACTTCACCTGCCCCCTACCTCACCTGCCCTCTATTTCGTCTAAGTCTTCAAAACCAATAGGAACGCTGTGTACATAGGAACATAGGAATGGATGAAACTGCTGGAAGCCTATTGGTCCATACTAGGCAGCCCTGTTTACACCCAAGTCCTATCGCTCATATATCTGTCCAGCAATAACAGACAGTGACAAGAGACAGGTGGGAGACAGTGATAAGAGACAGGTGAGAGACAGTGCCAAGTAACTATCGCAGACAAATGGGAGACAGTGCCAATAGATAGGTGAAGGACAGTGTCAAGTAACTATCGTAGACAGGTGGGAGAGAACGTGCTAAGAGACAGGTGGGAGACAGTAACAAAAGACAGGTGGAAAACAGTGCCAATAGACAGGTGAGGGACAGTGCCAAGTAACTATCGTAGACAGGTAGAAGAGACAGTGCTAAGAGACAGGTAAAATACAGTAACAAAAGACAGGTGGGAGACAGTGCCAAGTGACCGTGGTAATTCTGTCCCTAAGTGTTTACCATTGACAACGTAATGGAGACTAATGTTGTCAAAGTCACCCGTCA
Organism: Homarus gammarus; assembly: GCA_958450375.1. Classification (NCBI taxonomy): domain Eukaryota; kingdom Metazoa; phylum Arthropoda; class Malacostraca; order Decapoda; family Nephropidae; genus Homarus; species Homarus gammarus. The sequence continues at coordinate 785,112 of CAUDMG010000540.1, read as the reverse complement.
CAATGTTGTCAAAGTCACCCGTCACAATGTTGTCAAAGTCACCCGTCGCAATGTTGTCAAAGTCACCCGTCACAATGTTGTCAAAGTCACCCGTCACAATGTTGTCAAAGTC
>CAUDMG010000540.1:760000-780000 GCA_958450375.1 Homarus gammarus | reverse complement strand
TTATTTGTATTTTTGTTTAATCCCTGGGCCAGGATCCGGATTCACATTAACCGGAGAATCCTTCATCGAGAACGGATTTCCCACTAACAGTATCCGGCTACAGCTACGCGGCGGTGACAGCTATGAGAGCGTTTTGTTTTGGGGTGTTTCTTTGAGTGAATAGAAATGTTAATGTCAAACTCTGAAACTGATGTAACTTTTTTTAACGATTTTACTACTACTTCTACTACTACTATTACTACTACTACTGTTGCTACTACTACTATCCAGCCTCCCCCATTAGCCACACCTTCGCCGGCATTTTATTACCATAATGTTTAAAAAGTAGTAGTAGTAGTAGTAGTAGTAGATTATCCTGGGCTACGTAGTTTAAGAAAGTATTAGTATCAGTAGTAGTAGTAGTCTGCCTGGTAACCCCGGACCATCTGGTAGTCTCCCGGGAAATTGAGGGAAAATAGAAGGCTTTTACAGACCACAAAAGACCTAATCAAAAGTTTTGGTGATTCCTTTTTGACCTGATCAGATTTTTTCCCAAGACCTACTGCTGTTCAGACCTACTGCTGTAAAGACCTACTGTTGTTAAGACCTACTGCTGTTAAGACCTACTGTTGTTAAGGCCTACGGCTGTTAAGACCTACTGTTGTTAAGACCTACTGTTGTTAAGACCTACTGCTGTTAAGACCTACTGCTGTTAAGACCTACTGCAGTTAAGACCTACTGTTGTTAAGGCCTACGGCTGTTAAGACCTACTGTTGTTAAGACCTACTGTTGTTAAGACCTACTGTTGTTCAGACCTACTGCTGTTAAGACCTCCTGCTGTTAAGACCTACTGTTGTTAAGACCTACTGTTGTTCAGACCTACTGTTGTTAAGACCTACTGCTGTTAAGACCTACTGTTGTTAAGACCTACTGTTGTTAAGACCTACTGCTGTTAAGACCTACTGTTGTTAAGACCTACTGTTGTTAAGACCTACTGCTGTTAAGACCTACTGTTGTTAAGACCTACTGCTGTTCAGACCTACTGCTGTTAAGACCTACTGCTGTTAAGACCTACTGCTGTTAAGACCTACTGCAGTTAAGACCTACTGCTGTTAAGACCTACTGCTGTTAAGACCTACTGTTGTTAAGACCTACTGTTGTTCAGACCTACTGTTGTTAAGACCTACTGCTGTTAAGACCTACTGTTGTTAAGACCTACTGTTGTTAAGACCTACTGCTGTTAAGACCTACTGTTGTTAAGACCTACTGTTGTTAAGACCTACTGCTGTTAAGACCTACTGTTGTTAAGACCTACTGCTGTTCAGACCTACTGCTGTTAAGACCTACTGCTGTTAAGACCTACTGCAGTTAAGACCTACTGCTGTTAAGACCTACTGCTGTTAAGACCTACTGCTGTTAAGACCTACTGTTGTTAAGACCTACTGCAATTAAGACCTACTGCAGTTAAGACCTACTGCTGTTAAGACCTACTGCTGTTAAGACCTACTGCTGTCAAGACCTACTGCAGTTAAGACCTACTGCAGTTAAGACCTACTGCAGTTAAGACCTACTGCTGTTAAGACCTACTGCAGTTAAGGCCTACTGTTGTTAAGACCTACTGCTGTTAAGACCTACTGCAGTTAAGACCAACTGTTGTTAAGACCTACTGCTGTTAAGACCTACTGCTGTTAAGACCTACTGCAGTTAAGACCTACTGCAGTTAAGACCTACTGCTGTTAAGACCTACTGCAGTTAAGACCAACTGTTGTTAAGACCTACTGCTGTTAAGACCTACTGCTGTTAAGACCTACTGTTGTTAAGACCTATCTAACTGTCTCTCTCTGTCAATCTAACCCCCTTTCTCATGCTTTTCGCATATTTGTTCAACTCTCTCACATTCTCTCTCTCCCTCTCATTCTCACTCTCTCGCATTCTCTCTTTCTCTCGCATTCACCCTTTCCCTCACTTTTTCTCTCTCACTCTCTCGTTCTCTCTCTCTCACCTGAGCTGTTTAATATACCACCTGGTCTTTCTCTCCCTCCCTCACCCCCCCCCCTCTCTCCCTTCCTCCCCCCGTCACTCCGGCTCTCTCCCCCGTCTAAAACTCCCGTCCATATCGAGCACTTCACAGTAACCCCTGCCATCAATTTTTACGACGACACAAAAATAGAACGGAAAAGGGACGGAAGAGGGCGGTAAGGGACGGGAAAAAGGGCAGAAAAGGGGGGCGGTGTAAGGGCGGAAATGGGGCTGTAAAATGGGCGGAAAGTAGCGGGGAATAAGGCGGTAAAAGGGCTGATCAAAAGGAGAAACACTGACGGAATGAGGCAGTTAAAAGAACGGATTAGGGAGGAAAGGGAACAGTTAAGTGAAAGAAAAAGCGGAATAAGAACGAGATAGAGGGAAAACGGACGGATTAGGGAGAAAAAAGGGTTATGATAAAGCAGTATAGGTCGGTAAGGGGCGGAATAGGAACGAAAAATAGTGGAAAAAAGCTGATGAGCGGATTACAACAGAAGATAAATCTCTGCTTATGCCATCAGGTGAGTTATGACATTCGAAAGATGTATTTATTGCATTATTTATTTCATATCAAATCTCTATCTTATCTGTGAATTATATACTATAAATTTAGTTTTAATTTTTTTAATATATAATTTTATCATGTATAGAATAAGAAAGATAATATAATGCCTTGAAAAAATAGACAAATAGTTAGGTAAATAATAAAGGTACATCACCCATCCGCTGCAAATCAAAACAAACAAGTGTTGAGAATCGGAATTTATATACGAGTGACTACATATTTCACTTATATATACTCACTAACTGTCTTAATTACTTTGTGTATGTTATTATATTTAAGAATAAACATTATACGTGTATTTGAAATGAAGATAATGATGTGAAAAGACTTAGAAAACTGTTTAAATGAGGAATATAAAAGTGCCATTCCCGAGTGATCGTAGTGGTGGACTGGGGGTTCGTTAACATCTTGAACTTTTAGGGTAAGTACCGATACTTTACACTACTAATCGCATTTTAAGTAATTTTAAGTGATATAGATTATAATTATTGAGGTAATATTGAGCTTTTGGACTTTTATCGTTACGTAGAATGAGAGATGGTGGGGTTAAAATTTATATAAGGTTAGGATTGGTTTAGTTAGGTTAGGATTGGTTTAGTTAGGTTAGGTTTGGTTTAGTTAGGTTAGGATTGGTTTAGTTAGGTTAGGTTAGGATTAGTGTAGTTAGGTTAGGATTGGTTTAGTTAGGTTAGGATTGGTTTAGTTAGGTTAGGATTAGTGTAGTTAGGTTAGGATTGGTTTAGTTAGGTTAGGATTGGTTTAGTTAGGTTAGGATTGGTTTAGTTAGGTTAGGATTGGTTTAGTTAGGTTAGGATTGGTTTAGTTAGGTTAGGATTGGTTTAGTTAGGTTAGGATTGGTTTAGTTAGGTTAGGATTGGTTTAGTTAGGTTAGGATTGGTTTAGTTAGGTTAGGATTGTTTTAGTTAGGTTAGGATTAGTTTAGTTAGGCTAGGATAGGTTTGGTTAAATTTGATTAGGTTTGGGTAAGTTTAGTTGGGTTAGATTAGGTTAGGTTAGGTTAGGTTAGGTTAGGTTAGGTTATGAATATTAGGGAACGAATTACAGTGAACAGATTATCCATAAACCCGTGTAAATTAAGTTCAGTATCACTATTCTCTCCATAGCTGACTACCTCGGCGTGACAAATGATAGTGATTAGCGCCCTTTTTCACGTTATAAATACGTAGTAACACTGTGACAAGTGATGATAAACACCTGTTGTGGCTTGTGACATCATAAGCACAACAGCACAACAGTTGAATTTTTAGTTAACGAGAGCAAGGTCAAATTTATTTTAATATTCGATTTGTTTTATAATATTTTCGTCTCGAGAAAGTAACTATATGTGAATTATAATATATATTTTTTTTTTACAGATGTTAATATAAAAATGAACGGTTTATTTTCAGTTTAGCCTAACCTCGCCAACTTTAACCTAACCTAACCAACAGTAACCTATAACCCAAACCACCAAAATCAAACCATAAACAAACGAAACCTAACCAATCTACTTTGTGTTCGTGTGTTTGGTTTCGTTAATGTTATGATACGAACATAATAAGGAGGGTGTGGGTAGGAGGTGAGAGGGGGGGGGGGGGGAGGGGGATGGGGGGGATATCCTGTCACCTATTACCGAGAAATAATATACTGGAGGTGAACGTGTTAGCTAAGTTGTGATGTTATTGTGTTTTGGGGCAATTTATTTTTTTTTAGTCTGTCGTGTTTACGGTGTGTGTGTGTGTGTGTGTGTGTGTGTGTGTGTGTGTGTGTGTGTGTGTGTGTGTGTTGTTATTGTGCAGATGGGGAGCTTGATATGTATGTAATTTAATTGTTATTGTAGAAATGGTCGAAGTAGATTTTCTCTTATAGGCTTATCCATTTTTATTTATGCACGCGTCTCTCTCTCTCTCTCTCTCTCTCTCTCTCTCTCTCTCTCTCTCTCTCTCTCTCTCTCTCTCTCTCTCTCTCTCTCTCTCTGACTGACTGACTAAATAAATAAACTAATATATAAGTAAATAAACACAGAACAGGACTTGTGGATCATACGGTATCATCCTCCAGTGATCTTTAACACTCTAGCTCACACACACACACACACACACACACACACACACACACACACACACACACACACACACACACACACACACACACATGAACGTCAGCCCTCTGTTGTAACATTTGTGCTGATATAATGCATCCACTTCTGACATGCTGACACACACACATGAACGTCAGCCCTCTGTTGTAACCCTTGTGCTGACATAAGGCATCCACTTCTGACATGCTGACACACACACATGAACGTCAGCCCTCTGTTGTAACCCTTGTGCTGACATAAGGCATCCACTCCTGATACGCTGACACACACACATGAACGTCAGCCCTCTGTTGTAACCCTTGTGCTGACATAAGGCATCCACTCCTGATACTCTGACCGTCTACCTTTATAACTCTCAGCACATTGGCACTGTGCTACTGTAGCAGTCTGGTCGCTGGTACACCATCCCTTCTACCTTCCTAACTATCCCACCATCCCTCCTACCCCTCCCACCCTCCCTCCATCACATTCTCCCTCCTAACTAATCCCCTCCTACCCTTCCAAATCCCTCCCTCCCTCCCTCCATCCCTCCCTCCCTTCCACCTTTTTTGTCCTGTTTCTTTGTTTGTTGATTGTTCCTTGTTTCTCTGGCGTGCACAACGACTCACCTCACCTGTGTGTGTGTGTGTGTGTGTGTGTGTGTGTGTGTGTGTGTGTGTGTGTGTGTGTGTGTGTGTGGGTAGGTGGAGGTGGTAGGCCCGTGTTTACAAATATGTGAATCTTTCTCTCGCTCTCTCTCCCACATCAATCAGCGTGTGTGTGTGTGTGTGTGTGTGTGTGTGTGTGTGTGTGTGTGTGTGTGTGTGAGTGAGTGAGAGAGCTGGGCCCACGACGCGCTAGCATTAGGACACAAAGCCATTACAACTTCCTTCGGGGATTTAAAATTCAGAATAGTTTCCCCCGAGCAAGAAACTGGGAGAGCTGTAGGCGGGCGTCTTTCACATGCAAATTGGAAATCACAAGTTTTAAGCTCGTCATTCAGAAAAATCACTTAGTGTGGAGGGAAAGTAATTTTATTAATTGAATTGTAAAGTAGAAGGAAGCTCTGTAGATGGCTTTGTTAGATGTGTGTGTGTGTGTGTGTGTGTGTGTGTGTGTGTGTGTGTGTGTGTGTGTGGTGAGATGTAGGGGGTAAAGGGGTTATAGGAGGCAGGGGAGTGAAGGAGGAAGGGGGTGAGGAATGCCGGGGGTGGTGGAGGGGATGAAGGGGGTAGGGGGTGATAAGGGGGGGGGTGAGGAGGGTAGGAGGGGTTCTGAAGGTACTGTTGTTACTTGTATGTGTTGTTGTTGTGAGACGTGGGGGGGGGGGGGGGAGGGGGGGGAGGGAGGGGGGGGGGGTGGGGTCAGTCTTGTCCTTTTAACAGGTTTAATGATCAATCTCAACCAATCAATTGATCGTCCCATTCCCCCCCCCTCTCTCTCTCTCTCTCTCTCTCTCTCTCTCTCTCTCTCTCTCTCTCTCTCTCTCTCTCTCTCTCTCTCCTCACCTCAACATTAGTAAACATTCTTCAAGCCACGACCCAACATTCTAACACATTCTCTCCTCAATGGCCACCAGCATGACCCAATCAATTCTCTGCAATGTTGGAGGGGGGGGGGGGGGAGAGGGTGGGGGGGAGGGGTGAGAGGACCCTTGCAATACCTCTTGACATTTGCAAAGGAATATGATGTGAGTTTATATTATTGAATTGAGCCTTCGTTGAGAAATTGTTACTCCACTGTATGTTCATTTAATTTAACCTGGTGTGTGTGTGTGTGTGTGTGTGTGTGTGTGTGTGTGTGTGTGTGTGTGTGTGTGTGTGTGTGTGTGTGTGTGTGTGTGTGTGTGTGTGTGTGTGTGTGTACAATCGCATCCAGCCCAAACGAGCACGAAGTAATCGCTATAAGAACAGCCCAGTCCCAACCTTTGTAAAAATTATCAATAACTTGTAATCAACCAGTGTATTCACTCCCAGTAAACACTACTCCTTGCACTGTCACTATGTTGAAATGAACTGTAGTTTGAGCTTCTCCCCATCTAGTTATTATACTGTACATCATATTTGTATCACTTATGTTACTTGTATATTTTATTTGTAAATCAACAGACCCATTCCCCAAATATGTAACTGTATATTTCCAGCCTTCTGACTGCCATGCTCTTTTAATAAACCGCTAATTGTTATTATTATTATTATTATTATCATTATTATTATTATTATTATTATTATTATTATTATTATTATTATTATTATTATCATCACACACACACATACACTATACAGTCCAATCCCCACCACCACCACCATCCCCACTACACTAGCACCGCTTGCCTTAACTGGGTGTAGTGTGAACGTCTCATAGCGATAGTTGTCTCATTTATCTGTCTATCTCTATATCTCTCTCTCTCATATATATATATATATATATATATATATATATATATATATATATATATATATATATATATATATATATATATATATATATTTACACACACACACACACACACCACACATACACCACACATACACCACCTCCCCCCCCACACACACCACCTCCCCCAACACACACATACACCACTCCCCCGACACACACATTCATACACCACCTCCCCCCCCCACACATTCATACACCACCTCCCCCCCCCACACACACATACACCATCCCCCGACACACACATTCATACACCACCTCCCCCCCCCCACACACACATACACCACCTCCCCCCACACACACATACATACACCACCTCCCCCCACACACACATACACCACTCCCCCCACACACACATACACACCAGCTCTCCCCACACACACATACACCACTCCCCCCACACACACATACACCACCTCTCCCCACACACACACATACACCACTCCCCCGACACACACATACATACACCACCTCCCCCCCAGACACACACATACACCACCCCCCCACACACATACATACACCACCTCCCCCCCCCACACACACACACCACCTCCCCCCACACACACACATACACCACTCCCCCTCCCCCCCACACACACACCACCTCCCCCCCACACACACACCACCTCCCCCCCACACACACACCACCTCCCCCCCCCACACACACACCACCTCCCCCCCACACACACACCCCCACACACCTCATTAACGTAGTTTAGTCAGTAAATAGTGAAGACGAGTATCCAGCTCAGGGGAAAATAGCGTACCGCAGGCCGTGTGTCCTCCCTGCTAGGGTGAAGGAGGGTGAGGGAGAGAGTAATTAAGGGAGTATGAGGGTGGGGGGGAGGTGCGGGCGAAGGAGACGGAGGGAGAGTAAGGGAGTATGAGGGTGAGGGAGGGAGAGAATGAAGGAGAGGGTGAAGGAGGGAGATGTTTTATGAGGGTGGGGGAAGGGAGGAGGGGGGTGAGGGTGTATAAAGGTGAGAGTGAGGGAGGAGGAGAGGGTGAAGCAGGGTGAGGGAGAGAAGAAAAGAAAAGAGAGGAAGAGAGAGAGAGAGAGAGAGAGAGAGAGAGAGAGAGAGAGAGAGAGAGAGAGAGAGAGAGATTGTCAACACTAGAATAATCTGCACCGGTAGACACAGTCCTTCCTTGCCTGCAGTAGCCCCCCCCCCCCCTCGCGAATATTTCAGGTCTGGAATATCCCCACGATAGATATTCCCACCACATGGATTCTCAGAGGTTCGTGAGTTTTTCCTCCTAAGTGGTGAGGTATACAAAGATGGCGACGAGATTACACCAAGACTACTGTTTTACTGTACTTTGTCGGTACCTATCGTGGGGGGGTGAAGGTAAGGTGTGGGGGTGTGGGGAGGTGAAGGTAAGGTGTGGGGGGTGTGGGGAGGTGAAGATAAGGTGTGGGGGGTGTGGGGAGGTGAAGGTAAGGTGTGGGGGGTGTGGGGAGGTGAAGGTAAGGTGTGGGGGGTGTGGGGAGGTGAAGGTAAGGTGTGGGGGTGTGGGGAGGTGAAGGTAAGGTGTGGGGGTGTGGGGAGGTGAAGGTAAGGTGTGGGGGGTGTGGGGAGGTGAAGGTAAGGTGTGGGGGGTGTGGGGAGGTGAAGGTAAGGTGTGGGGGTGTGGGGAGGTGAAGGTAAGGTGTGGGGGTGTGGGGAGGTGAAGGTAAGGTGTGGGGGGTGTGGGGAGGTGAAGGTAAGGTGTGGGGGTGTGGGGAGGTGAAGGTAAGGTGTGGGGGGTGTGGGGAGGTGAAGGTAAGGTGTGGGGGGTGTGGGGAGGTGAAGGTAAGGTGTGGGGGTGTGGGGAGGTGAAAGTAAGGGGGGGGGCGCCGTAATACACCTGGGAGAATTATTATATATGGTGATGGTGTTGTTGTTGTTGTGTCTTATATTGGTGGTACTGTTTGTCTGTCTCTATATTACAGTATGTGATGTAAGCTCTCTCTCTCTCTCTCTCTCTCTCTCTCTCTATATATATATATATATATATATATATATATATATATATATATATATATATATATATATATATATATATATATATATATATTATATATATATATATACCCCGCGCTCACTAAAATGTATGTATGTATATACAGTATGTATATATTTCCAATACCACCACACCATCGGAATCTGACAGAGAATATCCCACACCGAGTATCACCCCCTCCTCCCCCGGCCCCTCGGCACGTCTGGCAGCCCCGCTACAGCGCATGATCCCTCAGAATTCCTTTTAAAATGGATCTCTATTAAACAAACACCTTTGTGTAGGTTATCGACAGCAGCCAATATCTGCCCTTTGACCTGTGTTTACTGATGTGTCTCATTTACATAAGTTAATATTAAGTGATGGCTTGAGGGTGAGCTGTTAACCTTCCATATGTGTGTGTGGCGCGGGTTGATTAGCTCACAGGGGGACAGAGGAAATTATCGTATAAGTCCTTCCGATCAATCGTTTTGTCCTCCCATGTTCCTTTGTGACCTGAGCTGACCGCCTCTCACTACCTGCTGGGGATGACGTGTGTAAGGTCACACCACGTCAGGGAATAAAGACCAAGGAAGCGGTGGAGGTATAAAGGAAAGAGGAGGAGGTTGCGTGGTAAGTGTAGCGCACATCGAACTGGCATCCCCAGAGCTGGTTTATACAGTGTGTGTCGATGCCAATGTCATCTCAGTATACCTCTGACAGTGGAAGGGAGAGGAACGCTCCGGCTCGACGCGTTCTTTAAACATTATATCTCTCCCCCCCCCTCCTCTCCCCCTCTACCGGGTGTTTCTCGTGTGTCAGAACAAAGGAGCCAGAATTACCATGCTATAGAAACCTCATGTGTCTAGTGACCCAGTATGTACTTGGCCGTGTGGTAGAGTGAAGGCGGCCGAGGTCTACCCTACATTACCATAAGAATTGTTCGGTGGTCGTCCATCTAGAGTGTGTGTGTGTGTGTGAGTGAGTGTGTGTGTGTCTGTGTGTGTGTGTGTGTGTGTGTGCCATCCCCCTCCCTACTCTTCGGCCAACAACTGTTTCGGAAATTAAGAGAATAAAGTGTTTGTTTTATATATATATAAGAAGCTGCTGGTACACCTCTTAACTTGGCCCTGTCTTGAGATTGTTATGGGTGATGGTGTCTGTGCTGGAGGAGGTGGCCGTGTAGGCTGTGAAGGAAACCCATAATAAAACAGAAGAAGACGAAGACCACTGGAATAGAAGAAACAATGGCGTGTTTTAGAAGTCGCCGTCCCAGAATGGTGAGTGTGTTTACGTGTGTGGCTGGGTATTGACGTTTGTCTTGTGTAATGTTTCGTGATATATATATATATAGACCTCTCTCTCTCTCTCTCTCTCTCTCTCTCTCTCTCTCTCTCTCTCTCTCTCTCTCTCTCTCTCTCTCTCTCTCTCAGCAGTTCCATCATCTTTTTTATCTGACCTGACCTCACCTGACCTGACCATCCATCACCTAACCTGAAACCTACCATCTGTTCTGACCTGTCCTGTTCCACTACCACCACCATCTGTCCTGACCACAAGCTCCACTCACCTGACCTGATCTGACTGTCAACCTCCACCAGCTGTCCTGGCCTGACTCTCCTCTCCACCATCTGTCCCACCCCACCTGACCTGACCCAGCTTGATTTTGAATTCAGGTTTGATATGGTGCGTCATATCAAAGGTGTTATCTCAAGCTTGATATTGTGATGTAATTATTGAAGCTTATTTTACACATAGCTTATTTTTTTACTTAGGTATTGCGACGTATCTCAAACATGATATATATTGCAAGCTTAATTTTAATTTTAAGCTTTTACACCCCAATCATTATCTCCCAGTTGCTGAGAAAGAGTCTAAATTTCGTCCTCCAGCTTAATTTTCATTTTAAGCTGCGACGTGCAAAAAGAAATCCTCCAAGCTGATTTTTATGCTTGGTATTACAGCGAAGATTATTAACCCCCAGCTTATTTTTATTTTTTGTATTCGTGACCTGACTTCAGCTTGATTTTGATAAACATGATTTAGTCTGGTCTAAAACACGTCTCATGCTGGATTTTTGAGACAGATTTTAAGATAGATTTTGAAGGTAGATTCTAAGATACATTTCGAGGTCAGATTTTGAATTTACTGAGACAACCACCACCTCGATTTTGACATTGAATTTGATATCGATAATGTGGGAAGAGTCGTCAAAATGATATTGATATTTGACCTGACTTAATCTAGCCTAATCTTACTTCTGACCTGATATGACCTGACCTAGCCTAATCTTCCTCATGACCTGACCTGACCTAGCATGAATATTGTGAATAATGATGGTTGATTTTTACCAAAGTGTTAGGTTTGAACCACACACACACACACACACACACACACACACACACACAGTGATTAATCATGTAGCGTATATTTTTCGTGCCAGATCGATTTCCGGTTCTGGATTTTCTCTTAAACCCAAGCGACGTTTTAACCCTCTGAGGACAATGGTTTAACCCCTGAGGACGATGGCTTAACCCCTGAGGACGATGGCTTCACCCCTTTGTTGAGGACGATGTTTTAACCCCTGAGGACAATGGTTTAACCCCTGAGGACGATGGCTTCACCCCTTTGTTGAGGACGATGTTTTAACCCCTGAGGACGATGGCTTAACCCCTTTGTTGAGGACGATGTTTTAACCCCTGAGGACAATGGCTTAACCCCTTTGTTGAGGACGATGTTTTAACCCCTGAGGACGATGGCTTAACCCCTTTGTTGAGGACGATGTTTTACCCCCCTGAGGATGATGTTTTAACCCCCTGAGGATGATGTTTTAGACCCCTGAGGACAATGGTTTAACCCCCTGAGGACAATGGTTTAACCCCTGAGGACGATGGTTTAACCCCTGAGGACAATGGTTTAACCCCTGAGGACAATGGTTTAACCCCCTGAGGACAATGGTTTAACCTCCTGAGGACAATGGTTTAACCCCCTGAGGACAATGGTTTAACCCCCTGAGGACAATGGTTTAACCCCCTGAGGACAATGGTTTAACCTCCTGAGGACAATGGTTTAACCCCCTGAGGACAATGGTTTAACCCCCTGAGGACAATGGTTTAACCCCCTGAGGATAATGGTTTAACCCCCTGAGGACAATGGTTTAACCCCCTGAGGACAATGGTTTAACCCCCTGAGGACAATGGTTTAACCCCCTGAGGACAATGGTTTAACCCCCTGAGGATAGACCCCTGAGATTGTTTAACCCCCTGAGGACAATGGTTTAACCCCCTGAGGACAATGGTTTAACCCCCTGAGGACAATGGTTTAACCCCCTGAGGACAATGGTTTAACCCCTGAGGACAATGGTTTAGCCCCCTGAGGACAACCACAACTACAACAACCACCATCACAACAAACAAGAACCACCACCACCACTACAACAACTCGCAACAACCACACCGCAGCACCACCACAACCGCATTAACCACAACACAACCACACAATAACCTTTACAACCACAATTCCAACATCACCACAACCACAATACGACCACAACGAGAAGGCAAGTCAACCCTTCTACTTGATGTCCACCAATCAGGGCCCGGCTGACGCCCTCTCCCGAGCCTTGTGTCGAGTGGTTTGGTCCATCCTCTTTGTCTCATGCCGCAGTGGACCGGTCCATCATTATTCCCCGTGTATATAACTTTTATTTGACATAGTAGCTCCTCTTCCGTACGTCTGGCCCGGTCCATGGTTCTATATATGGCCTGGTCCATTGTTTTGTTCTATACGTGGCCCGATCCGTTGTTCTATACATGGCCCAGTCCATTGTTTTGTTCTATACATGGCCTGGTCCATTGTTTTGTTCTATACATGGCCTGGTCCATTGTTCTATACATGGCCTGGTCCATTGTTTTGTTCTATACATGGCCTGGTCCATTGTTTTGTTCTATACATGGCCTGGTCCATTGTTCTATACATGGCCTGGTCCATTGTTCTATACATGGCCTGGTCCATTGTTTTGTTCTATACATGGCCTGGTCCATTGTTCTATACATGGCCTGGTCCATTGTTCTATACATGGCCCGGTACATTGTTTTGTTCTATACATGGCCTGGTCCATTGTTCTATACATGGCCTGGTCCATTGTTCTATGCATGGCCTGGTCCATTGTTCTATACATGGCCTGGTCCATTGTTTTGTTCTATACATGGCCTGGTCCATTGTTTTGTTCTGTACATGGCCTGGTCCATTGTTCTATACATGGCCCGGTCCATTGTTTTGTTCTATACATGGCCTGGTCCATTGTTCTATACATGGCCTGGTCCATTGTTTTGTTCTATACATGGCCTGGTCCATTGTTTTGTTCTATATATGGCCTGGTCCATTGTTCTATACATGGCCCGGTCCATTGTTCTATACATGGCCTGGTCCATTGTTTTGTTCTATACATGGCCTGGTCCATTGTTCTATACATGGCCTGGTCCATTGTTCTATACATGGCCTGGTCCATTGTTTTGTTCTATACATGGCCTGGTCCATTGTTCTATACATGGCCTGGTCCATTGTTCTATACATGGCCTGGTCCATTGTTCTATACATGGCCTGGTCCATTGTTCTATATATGGCCTGGTCCATTGTTTTGTTCCATGCATGGCTCGATCCATTGTTCTATATATGGCCCGGTTTATTATCTTGTTCAATACATGGCCCGGCCCATTGTTCTATACATGACCCAGTCCATTATTTTATTCTATACATGGCCATGTTCATTGTTCTATACATGGCCCGGTCCTTCGTTTTATTCTAAATATATACATGATAGTAAGAAAGCTTCCGGGTGTTGTAGTTTTGTGTGTGTGTGTGTGTGTGTGTGTGTGTTGATGGTAGAGCGAGAGTACCGTAATGCTGTCAGGCTGCCGAGGAGGAGGAGGAGGGGCGTTTGGTGACTACTGGGAGAGACCTGAGGAAGAGGAGGAGGTCTTGTGTCACTCACGGGAGGCGGCGGCGGCGTCTTGTTCCTCTGTCTGTGTGTTTGTTTCTCTGGCCAGACGATCAACAGTGTCACAGGCAGTAACTCCTGAGTATGATGGATCCAGAGATACTTGACGGGGGTGTTATCAGTTTTGTGTGAGCTCCCCCCTCCCCCTTCCCATCCCCTCCCCCCTTCCCCTCCCCTCCCCCCTCCCCCCTTCCCCTCCCCCCCCCCCTTCCCCCCCCCCCTCCCCCCCCCCCCCCCAGTGAGGGTGTGTTGGGCGGTAGGGTAGGATTTGAAGCTCGCTAGTGAGGGGATACTGTGGTTTAGGATATAAGAAGGTTCTGTCGGTAGTTGAGAGTGACCTTTGACCTTTGAGGATGTAGTATATGTCCTTAAGAGGTGGTATTTCACTTCCTCGACGATGATATGAGGTGCTGTGGCCCTCATTAGTTCCCGACAGCTGTCTCTGTCGGGTGTCGGTCTTATAGGTGTCGTTAAGTTTCACCTTGACCCTTTCCTTGATGTCTTCTGTCCCAGGCCAGGTCGTGATGGATGTCGTCTTCTCTTGTCGTCCACCTTCCTTGTAATCATCCTTCTCATCACGTGACTGACAGAAAGTTACCGTCTTGCCGTCATCAACCTACCACAACATCACCTCTGTACCGCCGATCTTGTCCACAACACTGTCTTGTTCTCCTGGGCATCCACAACACTGTCTTGTACTCCGGGGCATCCACAACACTGTCTTGTTCTCCGGGTCATCCACAACACTGTCTTGTTCTCCGGGTCATCCACAACACTGTCTTGTACTCCGGGTCATCCACAACACTGTCTTGTACTCCGGGTCATCCACAACACTGTCTTGTACTCCGGGTCATCCACAACACTGTCTTGTACTCCGGGTCATCCACAACACTGTCTTGTACTCCGGGTCATCCACAACACTGTCTTGTTCTCCGGGTCATCCACAACACTGTCTTGTTCTCCGGGTCATCCACAACACTGTCTTGTTCTCCGGGTCATCCACAACACTGTCTTGTACTCCGGGTCATCCACAACACTGTCTTGTTCTCCGGGTCATCCACAACACTGTCTTGTACTCCGGGGCATCCACAACACTGTCTTGTACTCCGGGTCATCCACAACACTGTCTTGTTCTCCGGGTCATCCACAACACTGGCACTATCACAAAGGCATCTCTCTTGTCTCAGCAACACAACACAACACACGCCGGACTCTCACCTCATAACACACGAAGACTTTCTACCTTATTACCGACTCTTTTTGCTTTTACAGATGATCAGTATTTTTGTCTTTGGTGCCATTGTAGGAGTCGCATGCCGTCACTTGTTCCTACTGCTGAGTCTTACATCGATAACGAGCCCTGGTTATATTTTTATATCCCCCATAATGACTCAGTGTGACCCGGAAGTTCAAGCCTGGTGACTAACATGGTCGATGGTTCTGGGGTAGTCGATGAAACACTGGGGGTGGTGGTTAGGGTGTATGAGCGTAGTACACACACACACACACACTCACACACACCACACACACACACACACACACACACGTCGTCACATGGGGGGGGGGGGGGGAAGTGGAATTCTTAATTTTTATCGCAATTTCTTTTAACTTTTACAAAACAAAAAGACCCCAAAGAATAATTAAAAACAGTTCTCTAATTTTTCCACGTGACTTAAAATACGGAAATATAAAGCCATTTTTGTCCCCGTGGCTTATGGTGAAGTATAAAATATTCATAGAAGTATATTTTTATACATACACACACACACACTACATACACACACACATACATACACACATGCATACATACACACACATACATACATACACACACATACATACATACACACATACACACATACATACACACACCCATACACACATACGCAAACATACACACGTACATACACACATACATACATACACACATACATACATACATACACACATTCACACACATACACACACACACATACATACATACATACGGTAAGCTGTTGATGCGCGGTATAAATCAATTATGTAACCTAAGCCGCTGTATATAACCTGTTCCTGACCTGTACCCGGATTATTGGGGAAATTAGTTAATCCGGCGTGACAGGTGTTTGTTTGTGACAGGTGTTGTGAGTGTTTGTTTGTGACAGGTGTTGTTGTTGTTTGTTTGTTTGTGTTGCAGGTGTTGTTGTTTGTTTGTTTATGTATGACAGGTGTTGTTGTTGTTTGTTTGTTTGTGTTGCAGGTGTTGTTGTTTGTTTGTTTGTGTATGACAGGTGTTGTGGTTGTTTGTTTGTTTGTGTATGACAGGTGTTGTGGTTGTTTGTTTGTTTGTGTATGACAGGTGTTGAGGTTGTTTGTTTGATATATAATTCATGACAGGTGTTTATGACAGGTGGATGATGTCCTTCGTGACGTTTATGACAGCTATACCGTGACAGTTATATGTCGACTATTTCATGACAGTATATATATATATCTTGCATGACAGATACTGAGGATCTTTTTCATGACAGGTGGCTGACACGTATTTCATGACAGATAACTGACATAATGTGACAACAACAACAATAATAATAATAATAATAATAATAGTAATAATAATAATATCGTCATCATCGTCGTCATCATCATCATCATCATCAGTCATTTACACACCATCTAGTTAGCGTGTCACTCCTACACACTGAAGCAATGTATTTAACCCATAAACTAAGAGGGATCATACAACAACCTTATCATACACGCGGGCTGAACCTTTTATGGGAACTGTATGATTAGTGTATTGGGAAGTGTATGTGTGTGTGTGTGTGTTTGTTTAGATGTGGTTATGGTGACGTGGTTAATTGTGTGTTCATGTTCTTATTGTTACTACTATTACTACTACTACTACTATTACTACTACTACTACTACTACTACTACTACTACTACTTCCACTATCATTCCCACCCCCCACCAAAAGTAAAGGAACTCCATTAAATTAGTAAATATATATATAAAAGGAATTCGTGTCAGATATCAGTTACCTTTAGCATGTGTCACCTGTAATTTGTCGCACCGTGTCAGATCGTGTCAGGTAAAAGTTGCTTGACTGCCTCTAATGTGATAATTTAACCTCAGGTGTAAATTTTATATCTTGATTGAATTACCTGTGTGTGGTGGTGGTGGTGGGGGTGATGGTGGTGATGGTGGTGGTGACGGTGGTGGTGGTGATGGTGGTGGTGGTGGTGGTGGTGGGGTGATGGTGGTGGTGGTGGGGGTGGTGGTGGGGATGGTGGTGGTGACGGTGGTGGTGACGGTGGTGGTGGTGGTGGGGGTGATGGTGGTGGTGGTGGTGGGGGTGGTGGTGGTGGTGGTGGTGGTGACGGTGGTGGTGGTGGTGGTGGTGATGGTGGTGGTGGTGTAGTTGTTGTAATATTAGTTGTTTGTTGTTGTTGCTGTACTAATAGAGGTAGTTGTTGTTGTAGTAATTGGTGTTATTGTTGCAGTAGTTGTTGTTGTTGTTGTTGTTGTAGTAGTAGTAGTAGTAGTAGTAGTAGTAGTAGTAGTAGTAGTAGTAGTAGTAGTTCAATAATGATAATAATAACAATGATAATAATGATGACAATAATAATAATAATAACAATAATAATAATGATAATGATGATAATAATAATAATAACAACAACAACAAAAACAACAACAACAATAATAATAATAATAATAATAATAACAGTAATAATAATAACAATAACAACAACAATAACATTAACAACAACAATAATAATAACCCCAATAACCACCACAACAACAGGCTATTATTGGTTCACATCCTCACAACACTATCCAGATATTTGGCCACCGAACAACAGAGCAGCAAATTATGCAAATTCATTCAGGCAACAGAATATGGAAATCTGTGTTAACGGTCAACAGGAGGTGGGGGGGGGGGGGTGCTCCTTTTGTGTGTGTGTGTGTGTGTGTAGAGGAGTGCTATGTACACCACCATAGTTATGATAATGACTGCGACACCACCACCACCACCACACACTGCAGTATTAACAAAGTATGTATGTGTACGCTAACTGTGGTTGTAAGACGTTGCTACAGCTGTACATGTGTGTGTGTGTGTGAACAAATATTATACACACACACACACACACACACACACACACACACACACACACACACACACACACGTATTGCCCCCCCCCCTTTCTTGTTTTCTGCTGTTAAACGGGAAATAAGGAGGTGTTATGTGTTTGAGTTAATCCTGGAGTGGGTAGAGAGAGAGAGAGAGAGAGAGAGAGAGAGAGAGAGAGAGAGAGAGAGAGAGCTAATCAAGTGTTAGTGGATAATATAAACAACTCAAGTGTGTAGTGGTGACTGGTGAGCTGCACTCGAGTAAGTTACCTTCATACCTCTGTTTTTTTATTGACTTTTTTTACCGTAATGACCTTAACCTCTGACCTATTGACCTTAAAATCAATACACTTCTAGGGCTGTATAGACGGTATGTATATATGATGTTTGAACACAATATCTCATGTTGTTTTTACGTTATCATGCTGACATACATACAACCACTGCTAAATACCCCACTCACGCGGCCAGTGTCGGTATGGTAATGGCACCGAAGGGCAGTACGTGCTGGTAAGTATCCTACCGTGCCATAATACACTTCAGGGAGCCATAAGTCGGGTTAATGATGGCACGGAATACTAATTATTAACTTAGACGCCACACAACACAATCTGAAGTGACATAATTCTGAATATTAATGGCGCAGGTTACCGATTATTTTCTTCCGTGCCATAACAAAGTCCAAGGTGCCATAATTCTCAATAATAATGGCACAGGTTACCGATTATTTTCTTCCGTGCCATAACAAAATCCAAGGTGCCACAATTCTGAATAATAATGGTACAAACTAAACTAATTATCCTCTGTCGCGCCACAACAAGGATCAAGGTGCCATAACTCTATCCAATTATGATACAGAAATACACAGATTATATCGACCTGTTGTTGTTATTATCAAGAGTCTGAGTTCAGTTAAAACACATCGATATTTTTCCCCGCACAGACAGACGGACAGATAGACAGACGGACAGACGGACAGACAGACAGACAGACGAATATGTTATGTGGATCAAACAAACAAACAAGCAAACAAACACAGGAATGTAACCCCGAGTTTATACAGATGGATAGAATTTCTGTAAACAACTCACCAAGGTTTGTTGATAGAAAGGAATGACGTAATCAGTGACGTAAGCTGTGACGTCAACAAATATGAAGTGACGTAAGCAGTGACGTCAACAAAAAAAGAAGTGACGTAATGAGTGACGTATATAATTAAGGAATGAAGTCTACATTTAAACCAACGAAAAAAACAAACAAACGCAGAAACTTGACCTTGTTTATATGGACACAAACAACAACAAAAGCAACGTAAACAAACAACTCAGGTCTCTTGAATGTTGAGTGTTAAGTTTACGATACTAAGACCAATACGGTGCCTTATATAGCGGAGTATCTTTCAACACTTACACTGTTTTAAACTTACGATACCTGGGTTAAGTGTTCAAGCCATTACAGTTGACCTGGCTTGACCTTACAATACCTGGGATAAGGTTTCAAGCCATTGCAGTTGACCTGGCTTGACCTTACAATAACTGGTATAAGGTTTCAAGCCATTAGAGTTGACCTGGCTTGACCTTACAATACCTGGGATAAGGTTTCAAGCCATTACAGTTGATCTGGCTTGACCTACGTTACCTGCGTTAAGTGTTCAAGCCATTAGAGTTGACCTGTCTTGACCTTACAATAACTGGTATATGGTTTCAAGCCATTAGAGTTGACCTGGCTTGACCTTACAATACCTGGGATAAGGTTTCAAGCCATTACAGTTGACCTGGCTTGACCTTACAATACCTGGGATAAGGTTTCAAGCCATTACAGT
>CAUDMG010000540.1:745000-752500 GCA_958450375.1 Homarus gammarus | reverse complement strand
GATGTGATAGCTAAGTAAACAGGAGACCCAACTTGTGATCGTCAGTGACCGAACAGACCAAACCCACCACTGTGTTTGGCTGATCTCTCATTTCCCCAAGTGATAGAAACATAGACCCTGTGATTGTATTAGTGTGAGGGGGGGGGGGAGGGGGGGACGGATAGTTTAAAATTTAACATTCCTCGACAGGTGTGGGTTGGGGTGTGGGGGTGGTGATGAAGTAGGTCAGTGAACTACATCGGCAGGTGTGTGATGGACAGTACTGTAACTCCACCATAGCTAGTTGACGGGGGCACCCTCCTCCTCCTCCTGCGTGTGGCACAGGTGTCTGGGAGAGTCTTGCATCACTACTACGCACTACTTTTGCTGCGTCCTCTGGCATAGTGTGAGGCGCACGTGTCTGGTAAAGTGATGTGTGGCCATGCACTCCTACTGTACTTGTGCATCCCCTGTGTGTGTGTGTGTGGCCAGCGGGGAACAAAGGGTGTGAGTGTGTGTGGGGGGGGGGGGGACTGTCGGGTGGGTGGCTGGCAACTGAAAGGTATAAGGATAGTCTTAAGACATACCTGAAAAAATGCCAAATCGACCCCCTCACCTGGGAGACGATCACTCCACACCGTAACGCTTGGAGGAGCACCACACAAGAAGGTGTCAATACTTTCGAGTTAGCCCGACTGCAAACGCAGGAAAGACGTTGCCCCTCGCCCCTCCCGCACTAGATGTACCCCTCCACACGTGCAACACCTGTGTATGACCCTGCCGGTCCCGTATCGTCCTCTCTAGTCACCTCACAACTCACCAACGGAGGTGACGTCAATAATAACTCATATCATTGTGTCATAGCTGGATGATCGTCAGCTAGATGGTGGTAGTAGTAGTAGAGGTGAGCTACAGGTACAGGTGTAAATTACAGGTACAAGTACAGGTACAGTGAGAGACTTCAGTATAGTAACAATACACAAACTTTCTACAAAATCAATTGACTATCATCAGGTCTGCCTTTGTACACACACACACACACAGTCACCCACCTACACACACGTACTGTATACTCACACACACGCAATCACACCCCCTCCCACACACACACACACACTCACACACTCACGTACACAAGGGCGCAGACGATATGAAACTGTACTGCAAATTATTAAAAGAGAGAGAGAGAGAGAGAGAGAGAGAGAGAGAGAGAGAGAGAGAGTGTGTGTGTGTTAAGGGTATGAACAGGTATGTTTATGTATAATTCTAATCGTTGCTTGAACACTTTCTTGCCCCTCTCTCTCTCTCTCTCTCTCTCTCTCTCTCTCTCTCTCTCTCTCTCTCTCTCTCTCTCTCTCTCTCTCTCTCTCTCTCTCACCCCTCCCTCCCATCTTCCCCTTCTTCCTTCCCTTCTTTCTCCCCCCTCCTTTCCCTCTCCCTTCCTCCTCTCCCTCTCCCCCCTCCTTTCCCTCTCCCTTCCTGCTCTCCCTCTCCCCCCTCCTTTCCCTCTCCCTTCCTCCTCTCCCTCTCCCCCCTCCTTTCCCTCTCCCTTCCTGCTCTCCCTCTCCCCCCTCCTTTCCCTCTCCCCTCCTGCCTCTCCCTCTCCCCCCTCCTTTCCCTCTCCCTTCCTCCTCTCCCTCTCCCCCCTCCTTTCCCTCTCCCTTCCTGCTCTCCCTCTCCCCCCTTTCTTTAACCCTCTCTACACTTTGACCCCCCCCCCCCCACACATCTGGGACACAAGCATTAATAATAAATCGGGAAATTGCTCCACCGATTTCGATTTTGAATCCCATTTCATGACGATCCGATTTAACCTCTCAACCTAACATTACCTTACCTCACCTCACCTTACCTCACCTTACCTCACCTCACCTCACCTCACCTCACCTCACCTCACCTCACCTCACCTCACCTTACCTCACCTTACCTCACCTCACCTCACCTCACCTTACCTCACCTCACCTCACCTTACCTTACCTCACCTCACCTCACCTTACCTTACCTCACCTCACCTTACCTCACCTCACCTCACCTTACCTCACCTTACCTCACCTCACCTCACCTTACCTTACCTTACCTCACCTCACCTTACCTTACCTCACCTTACCTCACCTTACCTCACCTCACCTCACCTCACCTCACCTCACCTCACCTTACCTTACCTCACCTTACCTTACCTTACCTCACCTCACCTTACCTCACCTTACCTCACCTCACCTTACCTTACCTCACCTCACCTTACCTCACCTTACCTTACCTTACCTCACCTCACCTCACCTACCTTACCTTACCTTACCTACCTCACCTCACCTTACCTCACCTCACCTTACCTCACCTTACCTCACCTCACCTCCACTAACCTTACCTTACCTCACCTCACCTCACCTTACCTCACCTCACCTTACCTCACCTTACCTCACCTCACCTACCTCACCTTACCTCACCTCACCTCACCTCACCTTACCTCACCTCACCTCACCTTACCTCACCTCACCTCACCTCACCTCACCTTACCTCACCTTACCTCACCTCACCTCACCTCACCTTACCTCACCTCACCTAACCTCACCTCACCTACCTCACCTTACCTTACCTCACCTCACCTTACCTTACCTCACCTCACCTCACCTTACCTCACCTTACCTCACCTTACCTCACCTCACCTCACCTTACCTCACCTCACCTCACCTTACCTCACCTTACCTCACCTTACCTCACCTCACCTTACCTCACCTTACCTCACCTCACCTCACCTTACCTTACCTTACCTCACCTTACCTCACCTTACCTCACCTCACCTTACCTTACCTCACCTTACCTCACCTTACCTCACCTGAACTCACCTTACCTTACCTCACTTTACCTCACCTCACCTTACCTCACCTTACCTTACCTCACCTTACCTCACCTTACCTCACCTTACCTTACCTCACATTACCTCACCTTACCTCACCTCACCTCACCTCACATTACCTCACCTCACCTTACCTCACCTTACAGACTCTATTATGGGATAACTGACGGTATTGCA
This sequence comes from Homarus gammarus, assembly GCA_958450375.1. Classification (NCBI taxonomy): domain Eukaryota; kingdom Metazoa; phylum Arthropoda; class Malacostraca; order Decapoda; family Nephropidae; genus Homarus; species Homarus gammarus. The sequence continues at coordinate 749,490 of CAUDMG010000540.1, read as the reverse complement.
ACATTGACCAGAACGGGCGGATTCCTGAGCCCTTTGTTGCAGGTTGCAGTATTGAACGAGAAGAAGAAGGCGTCATTGTTGAGTGTATATTGAGTGTGCCATTGAGTGTGTAGGACCACAGGTGTGTGTTGGAGGAGGGTCACAGGTGTGTGTGTGTGTGTTGGCGGGTTACAGGTGTGTTTTGGAGTGTTCCAGGTGTATGTGTTGGAGGAGGGTCACAGGTGTGTGTGTGTGTGTTGGCGGGTCACAGGTGTGTGTTGGCGGGTTACAGGTGTGTGTTTGGAGTGTTCCAGGTGTGTGTTGGCGTGTTGCAGGTGTGTGTTGCAGAAAATACCAAGTAGTCATGTAGTGGGGCGGGGGGGAGGGGCGGGGGGGGGGGTACAGTTGCATGTCACTAGCAGTACCATTAGCAGCACCACATTCCACAGTTTACCAGTACGTGTGTGTGTGTGTGTTCTCGCTCCCTCACGCTAACACACCTGTAGGAGATAACAGGTAATTGGACTTTTATGTTGAACTTTTGGACGTTTTTGTGACTTGGATATAACCAATTTCTGGACTTGATCAACCTCTAGGACTGTGTGACGGGATTTGATCAATCTCTCGGACTGTGTGACGGGATTTGATCAACCTCTCGGACTGCGTGACGGGGTTTGATCAATCTCTCGGACTGTGTGACGGGACTTGATCAACCTTTAGGACTGCGTGACGGGACTTGATCAATCTCTCGGACTGCGTGACGGGGTTTGATCAATCTCTCGGACTGTGTGACGGGACTTGATCAACCTCTAGGACTGTGTGACGGGACTTGATCAACCTCTCGGACTGCGTGACGGGATTTGATCAATCTCTCGGACTGTGTGACGGGACTTGATCAACCTTTAGGACTGCGTGACGGGACTTGATCAACCTCTAGGATTGTGTGACGGGACTTGATCAACCTCTCGGACTGTGTGACGGGACTTGATCAACCTCTAGGACTGTGTGACGGGACTTGATCAACCTCTAGGATTGTGTGACGGGACTTGATCAACCTTTAGGACTGTGTGACGGGACTTGATCAACCTCTAGGACTGTGTGACGGGACTTGATCAACCTCTAGGATTGTGTGACGGGACTTGATCAATCTCTTTGGTCATATATTTGGACTTAACGATTCTATAACGTCCAGGGACTTTTAACTACTTGCTCGACTGTTTTAGAACTACTGTAATTAATGGCCATTGACTCCCCCCCCTCCCCCTCCTCCTCCCCTTCCCACTCCTCCGCCCTTACCTTTACACTTCCCACTCCCTATTCCCCCCCCCCTCCCACTCATCTTCCTATCCTTCTTCCCCTTTCCCCCCCTCCTCCTCTCCTTCCCCCTCCCCTCCCCCTCACACTTCCTTCAGCTGTTGTAAATGGTCGATCGTTCACGTGACGTCGTAGGGGGGGGTGAGTGAGAGAGTACAGGCAACACTGTGAGAGAGAGAGAGAGAGAGAGAGAGAGAGAGAGAGAGAGAGAGAGAGAGAGAGGCGATAAGCGTTTTAGCATTTTGCAGTTGTGTTGAGAATGTCACGCGACACCTCTTGCCCCTCCTCCCCCTCTTCTTCCGTCTCCTCTTGCCCCTCTTGCCCCTCCTCCCCCTCTTCTTCCGTCTCCTCCTGCCCCTCTTGCCCCTCCTCCCCCTCTTCTTCCGTCTCCTCCTGCCCCTCTTGCACCTCCTCCCCCTCTTCTTCCGTCTCCTCCTGCCCCTCTTGCACCTCCTCCCCCTCTTCTGCCGTCTCCTGCCCCTCTTGCCCCTCCTCCCCCTCTTCTTCCGTCTCCTCCTGCCCCTCCTCCCCCTCTTCTTCCGTCTCTTCCTGCCCCTCTTGCCCCTCCCCCCTCTTCTTCCGTCTCCTCCTGCCCCTCTTGCCCCTCCTCCCCCTCTTCTTCCGTCTCCTCCTGCCCCTCTTCCTCCTCCTCCCCCTCTTCTTCCGTCTCCTCCTCCCCCTCTTCTTCCGTCTCCTCTTGCCCCTCTTCCTCCTCCTCCCCCTCTTCTTCCGTCTCCTCCTGCCCCTCTTGCCCCTCCTCCCCCTCTTCTTCCGTCTCCTCCTGCCCCTCTTCCTCCTCCTCCCCCTCTTCTTCCGTCTTCTCCTCCCCCTGTTCTTCCGTCTCCTCCTCCCCCTCTTCTTCCGTCTCCTCCTCCCCCTCTTATTCCGTCTCCTCCTCCCCCTCTTATTCCGTCTCCTCCTGCCCCTCTTGCCCCTCCTCCCCCTCTTCTTCCGTCTCCTCTTGCCCCTCCTCCCCCTCTTCTTCCGTCTCCTCCTCCCCCTCTTCTTCCGTCTCCTCTTGCCCCTCTTGCCCCTCCTCCCCCTCTTCTTCCGTCTCCTCTTGCCCCTCCTCCCCTCTTCTTCCGTCTCCTCCTGCCCCTCTTGCCCCTCCCCCCCTCCACACTCACCTAACTACCCTTTACAAGGATTAGCCCCAGTGTCTACATGTCTGTGTGTCTGTCTGTGTACATGTCTACGTATATGTGTTTTTGTGTGTACGTATATGTGCGTGTGGGAGTATGTGCGTGCCTGTGGTTATTTTTGTGGGGGGTTTAGCATGTCTACATATGTGTGTGTGTGTGTGTGTGCTTGCTAGGTTGTATGTATACGTGTATGAATGAATATATGTACGTATATAGTTATACACCGACAGTCATAACACACACACACACACACACACACACACACACACACACACACACACACACACACACACACACTCAACTTAAACCAGGGTAAAAAAATAAAAAAAAATTAGACCTTGAATTAATATATATTTCTAACCTCAGACAACCAGGCACTGTTAACTAGCCAATTACTAACGAGATGAATAACATGTTGTTTATATACGATGGTTAGTGATTCTCTTTGATTCTGTGTGTGTATGTATGTACAGGGGTATGTGTGTGTGTGTGTGTGTGTGTGTGTGTGTGTGTGTGTGTGTGTGTTGGTGGCACTGTGCACAAAGAGGGCAGTCCTTTGTAAACCAAATATGGCACCTTGTGTTTCAGTGGGCGGGATACAGCCTCTCTCTCTCTCTCTCTCTCTCTCTCTCTCTCTCTCTCTCTCTCTCTCTCTCTAAAGTGAGGTTGGTATGCAGAGAGAGAGAGAGAGAGAGAGAGAGAGGGTATAGCTATGACGCAGCATTTTTGAGAAGCACCAAACCACACACACACACACACACACACACACACACACACACAGTTGTTAAAAATGTATACATGTGTCTGTGAGTGTGTTTGTATGTCAATATATTTCTGTAACGTGTGCGTCTATGTGTATATTTGTAATTAAAAGATTGTGTATGTATGTTTTTAGTGTGTGTGTGTGTGTGTGTGTGTGTGTGTGTGTGTGTGTGTGTGTGTGTGTGTGTACAGTAAATGTATGTCTGTATTTGGTTAGGTTGTCATCTGTGTATATAAATACTTTTGTAACTTATCGTGTGTGTGTGTGTGTGTGTGTGTGTGTGTGTGTGTGTGAGAGGATATACTTGTGTGTGTGTGTGTGTGTGTGAGAGGATATACTTGTGTGTGTGTGTGTGGTGTGTGTGTATGTGTGTGAGGTATGAACGAACCTGTGTGTGTATATATTTAGACCTTAAGAGTTACATAGACGGTAAATGTGGGTCACACAATATGGCATCATTTCTCTAATTATCCAGCGGTTATCTCTTCTCTCACTCTCTCTCTCTCACTCTCTCTCTCTCACTCTCTTTCTCACTCTTCCATAATGGCCGCTGAGACACACATCTATACGGACAGTGTCGAGTATCACCTGACTCAAGACTCAAGTAATACTGGAGGAGGTAATTTAGGAAGTAAATATCGCCTGACGACATCTTAAATGACTGCCCTCCCTCCTACCCTCCCTCCCTCCTACCCTCCCTCCCTCCTACCCTCCCTCCCTCCCTCCCTCCCTCCTACCCTCCCTCCCTCCCTCAGTGTTGCCAGATACCATCAAATGATCCACTACATTTTTAATTCTACATCTCCATATAATTTTAATTAATATGAATAATTATACATATATTACTTTACCATATTAATTTAGTAGTTATTAAAGTGATATAAGTGTTATTAAAGGTCGTTTATGAAGGAATTTGTTGTATAAAGAGAGAAAAAAAATGTGAGGAACTGGTCATGGCAACACCGAGGCACTGCCCACGTGCCAAGAATCCCAAATGAAAAATTTCTCTTGAGATTTTATTTTTTTATCGTCTCTTCTGCCTCCACCTGTGTGTGTGTGTGTGTGTGTGTGTGTGTGAGCCGACGACACCTTCAGGAGGAGCGTGGCAGGTCGTGAGGGCGGCCACTAAGACATGGGCGTGTCCGGGTATGGGAGAGTGAGATGAGGAGGATGGGCGCTTGGGTGAGGGGGGAGGGGGGGGTGATGGAGGGCTGGGTATGAGGGTAGTGAGGATAGGGGGAGGGATAGAGTGGTAGAGTAGGGGGGGAGGGATAGAGAGGTAGGGGGGGAGG
>CAUDMG010000540.1:702500-740000 GCA_958450375.1 Homarus gammarus | reverse complement strand
TAGGGAGATGATGGGCTGATGGCGTGATGAGGGAGGGAGGAGGGTGGGAGGGGAAAGACAGAAGAGGAGAAAGAGAGAAAAATGGAAGAAGGGAGGGAGAGAGAAGGAGAGAGGGGGAGGATAGAGTTTATACGTTTTAATATTTCCAAAAAAAATAATTCTTTTAGAATTTTATGCGTCAAATGTTGTGTTATTTTTTAGTTTTATGCGTCAAATGTTGTGGCTATATTATAATCACTTACTCAAAAGACGCAGACATTTAAAATTCATGGTTAAAAACCGAGGAGACATTTTAAATTCTTCAACTACTAAAATGTCACTATTTGTATTCCTGCAAAGCCAACCATTAAATGTTTTATGTCCCAGAGTAAAGAGTGGACGGACCAGTGTTGTGAGGAGAACTGAGGTCACGCGAGTCTACCTGTGACGGGGGGTCTACCTGTGACGGGGGGGGTGTCTACCTGTGACGCGGGGGTGTCTACCTTTGACGGGGTTCTACGTGTGATGGGGGGGTCTACGTGTGACGGGGGTCTACCTGTGATGGGGGAGTCTACCTGTGACGGGGAGGTGTCTACCTTTGACGGGGGGTCTACCTGTGACGGGGGGTCTACGTGTGACGGGGGTGTTTACCTTTGACGGGGGGAGTCTACCTGTGACGGGGGGGGGGGGAGTCTACCTGTGACGGGGGGAGTAGGAGTCTACTTGTAACCGGGGAGTGTACTTGTGATGGGGGGTCTACCTGTGACGGGGGGGGGGGGGGGAGTCTACCTGTGATGGGGGGGTCTACCTGTGACGGGGGGGGGGGAGTCTACCTGTGACGGGGGAACCTACCTGTGACGGGGGGGGTGGGAGTCTACCTGTGACGGGGAGGGGGGTGTACAAGCCCAGGTAATGAGAGGTGACCCAACCATGCTATTTTAACATTATGACCTCCAGGTGTGTCATGGGTCAGGCGAGGGGGGGGGGTGGTGGAAGGGAGGGTAGGAGGAAGAGGAAGAGGAGGAGGTGGATAGGAGGAAGAGGAGATGGATAGGGGAAGGAGGAGAAGGTGGTGGAATGTGTGTGTGTGTCTGAATAAACATAATAACCCCCTATACTTACGAGTTTGTTAAGAATCCATCATTGTGTCGTAAGTTAAGTGAGTCATTCCTCCTCGTCGTCAGTAAAGGTAAAAACCAAAGGGGGGGAGGAAGGAACCTCTTAAGGCCCACGTCATTGTGTCCTAAGTTGGCCATGAGCTTCGTGCATCTCCCAGGTGAAGAAATTTAGTGTTAATTAAGTCATTAAGTAGGCGAGGAGTGTGACTGTCAGGTGGGAGTGACAGTCTAATAGAAAACTGTGAGTGGTGACTAACTGAACTAGCAGCTCATTACGTGACGCGGCCCTGGCACTATGGCACTGTATCCTCCTCTGACACTGTGGCTCTCCTTCGTCCTATTGCACTGTGGCCCTACATCTTCTTCTGGCACTGTGGCCCTCCATCTTCTTCTGGCACTGTGGCTCTCCTTCGTCCTATTGCACTGTGGCCCTACATCTTCTTCTGGCACTGTGGCCCTCACCCTTCTTCTGTCACTGTGGCCCTTACCCTTCCCTAGCACTGTGGCCCTCACCCTCCTTTGGCACTGTGGTCCTCACCCTCCCTTAGAACTGTGGCCCTCACCCTCCCTTGGCACCGTGGCCCTTACCCTTCCCTAGCACTGTGGCCCTCACCTTCCCTTGGCACTGTGGCCCTCCATCTTCCTCTGGCATTGTGGCCCTCACCCTCCCTTGGCACCCTCACCCTCCCTTGGCACCGTGGCCCTTACCCTTCTCTAGCACTGTGGCCCTCACCTTCCCTTGGCACTGTGGCCCTCCATCTTCCTCTGGCATTGTGGCCCTCACCCTCCCTTGGCACTGTGGCCCTCTTAGATATATTTATTCATGTTAGGTATATTAGACAGGTCTGGTAGACGTATATTAGACAGGTGTGGTAGACAGATATATTAGACAGATGTGGTAGACAGATATAAAAGTGTCATTTTTAGGTGTGGCAACGAACTATTTTCCCTAACAACCTGAACTGGATAATTGTCTCCCGCCACCACACTTGTTTGTCCGTGCTTAAAGGGATGATTGTATGTAATAAACAGGGCAGAGTTATTTTCCTGGTCTGTGTGTGTGTTTTTAGTCCGTACACACACACATACGTACAAGCACGCACATACACGTACATAACTACTGTACGTCTATGCATTTAAATACATGTGGTGTCGCAGTCTTGCATGCATACCCACTCATGTTCATATTTACAGGCACACGTACACACACGCACACATACACACACACACACACACACACACACACACACACACAATATGGAAGCCAAATTGGTGTTAAAGTTTGACTAAGACAAGTTGGGTGAAAATCCTCTGAGAGAGAGAGAGAGAGAGAGAACTCGCTTACTCGCTCACTCCCTTAAGTAAACCAGGCTGGGTCTTCCTCTCTCACTTCAATTTAGTTACCCCCACGACTCCTCCACGACCCCCCCACGACCCCTCCACGACCCCCCCCCCACGGCCCCTCCACGACCCCCCCACGGCCCCTCCACGACACCACCCCCCCTCAACGACCTGTAAAGTTCTGCGGGAAGGAAGACTGTTGACGGGATGTGACGGGAATGGGATGAGATGGGACGGGAACCGGAGCGGAACGGGGCAGGAACAGAACGAGAGACGGGAACGGAACAGAGACGCGAACGGGATGGAGACGGTAACAGAGACGCAAAATGAGACGGAACAGAGACGTGACAGGAACATAATGGAACAGAGACGCAAAATGAGACGGGACAGAGACGCGACAGGAACATAACGGAACAGAGACGCAAACGGGACGGGAGGAACTGCATATCATTAAGGATGGAACCAGAGCTGCTCATTGTTAGGCTGGTTTTTTGGGCGGAGTGGGGCGGTAAGCAGCTTAATTCTGACGCCCACCTGACAACTTCTCACCAGCCAGTGTAAGTGGGTTTACAGCCTCGTCCTTGAGGGGGGAGGGGGAGGGGGGTCATTTTGTCATCCCGGGGTTCGTTTTGTCAGGGGTTTATTTTAGGGTTCACTGTCAGGGGTTCATTTTGAGGGGTTCACTTTGACAGGGGTTCATTTTGAGGGGTTCACTTTGACAGGGGTTCATTTTGAGGGGTTCACTTTGACAGGGGTTCATTTTGAGGGGTTCACTTTGACAGGGGTTCATTTTGAGGGGTTCACTTTGACAAGGGTTCAACTCGTGTCCTGAGAATATATCACGTGTGAAATGTGTCAGATGTGTCATACGAGAATGTGTGTTATATGTGTGAGTGTGTGTGTGTGAAGAATGTGCCATGTGTCAGTGTCATATGTGTGAGATTGTGTCATGTTTGAGTGTCATGTGTGTCAGTGTCATGTGCGTGAATGTCATGTGTGTGTCAGTGTCATGTGTGTCAGTGTCATGTGTGTGTCAGTGTCATATGTGTCAGTGTCATGTGTGTCAGTGCCATGTGCGTGAATGTCATGTGTGTGTCAGTGTCATGTGTGTCAGTGTCATGTGTGTGTCAGTGTCATGTGTGTCAGTGTCAGTGTCATATGTGTCAGTGTCATGTGTGTCAGTGTCATGTGCGTGAATGTCATGTGTGTGTCAGTGTCATGTGTGTCAGTGTCATATGTGTCAGTGTCATGTGTGTCAGTGTCATGTGCGTGAATGTCATGTGTGTGTCAGTGTCATGTGTGTCAGTGTCATATGTGTCAGTGTCATGTCTGTGAATGTCATGTGGCATATAATTATCACACCTTTTACCTGCAATGTTCTTTACACACCTTTATAAATACTCACCTTTAGGGGGGTAGGGGGGGTGGAAGGGGGAGGGTGAAGGAAGGGGAAGAGGAGAGGAAGGGAAGGGACGAAGGAGGAGGGAAGGAAGGGGGGAACTACTGTATTATAATGGCGTCTTAAGAATTCACTTTTGTTTGAGTAAGTAAGGCCATTATGTCGTAATTATGGCCCAGGTGTTGTGTTATGGCCCCGGGTATTAGTGGTCCAGCTGGTGGCCAATAACAATGGTTTCCTCTTATCTGGGATATTGGTTCTCACACACACACACACACACACACACACACACACACACACACACACACACACACACACGCACACACACATACATACGTACATACATATACGCACGCACAGACACATTCATACACACACACACACACAGTTCATACACACATATAGTACAGACTCATACATACATACATACATACATACATATATAGGCTACATACATACGAAAAATCAACCTGAGTCTTTTTTAGTGAGATTTCAAATTTAATTATCGTAACCATTGTATCTCTCTCTCTCTCTCTCTCTCTCTCTCTCTCTCTCTCTCTCTCTCTCTCTCTCTCTCTCTAATCTTTTTATAGAAGTTTTAAAATTTTTTGTTATAAAAAGTACTATTTTATTTATTTTTTATAATTTGTGGAATATTAAAAAAAAAATTCGTTGGAAGTGAATTAATTATTATATATAAATTAACTCTTCTAGGTTAGGTTAGGTAGGTTAGGTTAGATTAGGTTAAGTTAGGTTAGGTTAGGTGTGTTAGGTTAGGTTAGGTTAGTTTGGGTTAAGTTAAGTCAGGTTAGGTTAGGTGTGTTAGGTTAGGTTAGGTTAGATGTGTTAGGTTAGGTTAGGTTAGTTTGGGTTAAGTTAGGTTAGGTTAGGTTAGGTTAGGTGTGTTAGGTTAGGTTAGGTTTCTCGAATTATTTATCAACATAAAAACAATTAATATTTTGTCATTGCTTTTATGGAGGTTAAACTATTATTAAAAAAAACAATTAACCTTTTTTTACCTTTTATAAAGCAATGATATCCCCCAGCACACCTGAACTAACCTAGCATTAAAATAGTGTACTCTCTCTCTCTCTCTCTCTCTCTCTCTCTCTCTCTCTCTCTCTCTCTCTCTCTCTCTCTCTCTCAATCCAGGGTACACATTATCTCTCTCTCTCTCTCTCTCTCTCTCTCTCTCTCTCTCTCAATCCAGGGTACACATTATCTCTCTCTCTCTCTCTCTCTCTCTCTCTCTCTCTCTCTCTCTCTCTCTCTCTCTCTCTAGGGTACATATTATCTCTCTCCCTCTCTCTCTTTCAAGGTACACATTATCTCTCTCCCTCTCGCTCACTCTCTCCCCTGGGGCAGCACATTTCCTCCACTTGGTGCTAATCTCCCTCTAATCTCCAGCTTCCAGCCTCCTAATCCTCGAGCGTGACTCCCGACTCGAGTATTACCCACCTCTGTTAACATAGACGGAATTAATGCATTATAACTCTTCTGTTGGCGAGCGAAGGTTCGTCTGGCGATAACTTGAGTCCTTAGTCTTGGTTAATCCGGGCCGGGCGTGACTGTGTGTATGTGTAAGTGTGTAAGATTGTCATTGTAAACATTAGCTAGAGGTCGTGACGTCATTGTAAACATTAGTTAGAGGTCGTGACGTCATTGTAAACATTAGCTAGAGGTCGTGACGTCATTGTAAACATCAGCTAGAGGTCGTGACGTCACTGTAAGCATTAGCTAGAGGTCGTGACGTCATTGTAAACATCAGCTAGAGGTCGTGACGTCACTGTAAACATTAGCTAGAGGTCGTGACGTCATTGTAAACATCAGCTAGAGGTCGTGACGTCATTGTAAACATTAGCTAGAGGTCGTGACGTCATTGTAAACATCAGCTAGAGGTCATGACGTCACTGTAAACATTAGCTAGAGGTCGTGACGTCATTGTAAACATCAGTTAGAGGTCGTGACGTCACTGTAAACATCAGCTAGAGGTCGTGACGTCATTGTAAACATCAGCTAGAGGTCGTGACGTCATTGTAAACATTCCCGAGAGAATATGACGTCAGTATAATCATAAACACTGACACGAGGCCAAAATATAACATCTTTAGACACCCACTTACTCTAAATGTTAAAATAATTACAACATTTCAACATTCTGGAGGACTGTAGTAATGTTTTTGTTTGCGTACCTAAATTTAGAATAACAATTTACATAATGTTAATAAGTTATATTAATTACTTTGTTATTTTTAGATTAACAGGTGAACACAGGTGAGGCTCAGGTGAACACAGGTAGTTATCGTACTCAAGGGGTTAAGACTGGGAAACTTTCACTCGGAGATTACTTTACTTTTTAAGACGGGATAAATTCTGTCCTTAAGGTGGCTGAAGAAAAGAGAGAAAGATAAAAAGAAAGTGAATAGAGAGAGAGAGAGAGAGAGAGTCCAGTAGCATCTATATATTAAAACAAAATCGAATAAATATTTTCCTTCTATTGTATTTATGTAGTTTTTTTTTTTTATATAATATATCCTGAGTTCTTTTTATTATTATTTTTTGTTTTGCCGAGTATTATAAATTTAAGTTTTATATAAGACTTTTTTTCCGAATGTCAAGAAAGAACGCACCAGAATTTGACATTTCCGACAGATAGCGTCTTCCGATTCTTACGCTGGTGACTTTAATATCTTAAATATATACTTTTAATTATTTTTCTTACGTTATATTTACTATGTAATTTATAAATAGTGATTGTTTGTTTGTTTCTTAAGTGGTAGTAATTATTTTTTTTTTGGTATTTATGTGTTTGTTGTAAGCCACGAAGTCCAAGTCGAGGGAATTTGCGGGTGTCCGGACATAGTCGACGCCAACCACCAGCCGCCCACAATAACAAACGCGCATCATAATCTGTTTACAATGTTACCGTCTCCTAGCCTGGCATACCAATGTTACCGTCTCCTAGCCTGGCATACCAATGTTACCGTCTCCTAGCCTGGCATACCAATGTTACCGTCTCCTAGCCTGGCATACCAATGTTGCCGTCTCCTAGCCTGGCATACCAATGTTACCGTCTCCTAGCCTGGCATACCAATGTTACCGTCTCCTAGCCTGGCATACCAATGTTACCGTCTCCTAGCCTGGCATACCAATGTTACCGTCTCCTAGCCTGGCATACCAATGTTACCGTCTCCTAGCCTGGCATACCAATGTTACCGTCCCCAGCACCACACCCCCAGATATTGAAGGCGTCAGCACCACACCCCCAGATATTGAAGGCGTCAGCACCACACCCCCAGATATTGAAGGCGTCAGCACCACACCCCCAGATATTGAAGGCGTCAGCACCACACCCCCAGATATTGAAGGCGTCAGCACCACACCCCCAGATATTGAAGGAGTCAGCACCACACCCCCAGATATTGAAGGCGTTAGCACCACACCCCCAGATATTGAAGGCGTCAGCACCACACCCCCAGATATTGAAGGAGTCAGCACCACACCCCCAGATATTGAAGGAGTCAGCACCACATCCCCAGATATTGAAGGAGTCAGCACCACACCCCCAGATATTGAAGGCGTTAGCACCACACCCCCAGATATTGAAGGCGTCAGCACCACACCCCCAGATATTGAAGGAGTCATTAATATTTCAAGATGGTGCTACGCCTTTTTAACATTCTGTCGTCAACTTGGTCTCGCGAATGCTGCCAGCTCAAAAGATTCCTTCTCTGGGGGTGAAGTGTGATTGGTGAACGTTCTCAGGGGGGGTGAAAGCTGTTTAGTGGGTTATTTTCTGGGGGTGAAATTCTTTTAGTGGAGTTTTATTTCTCTATTTCTCTCTCTGGGGCTTACAAACTTTAAATATAATCCGGGGGTCAAGTCTTGTACTGGAACTTAAACCGGTCTCTCTGGGGGGGGGGGGAGGAGTACGACATTAGTGTTTTTTAAATGGGGTTAATATTTTCAGGGGGTAAATTCTTCTTGATTGAGGCTTAAACATCTCTAGGGTTACGAGCATCAATGTTTATTCGGGGGGAAATAATTCTCTGGGGGGTTAATTCCTTCTATACGATATAACCGAGAGGGTCTTCAACTACCTCCATACTCAGGGGGGGCTGTGTGTGTGTGTGTGTGTGTGTGTACAATGCAGAACAATATGCAGCCATTCAGGACCAACACACACACACACACACACACACACACACACACACACACACACACACACACACACACACACACACACACTCATTTAATAATTGTTTTATTTTTGTGTGTGTTTTGTGTTCAGATTTCCGGGGGGGGGGGTGAGGGATGAGGGGGGGGGGGTGATGAGGGGAGGGGGAGTGTAACAATAGATCTCCCCTTCCCCAGTACGAGCCCTCCACACACACACACACACACATACACACACACACACACTGAGGTTCCAAAAATGTCTGCAGTCGGTGTTTTTTATGAGAGGTTAAACTTCACATACATGATTTTGTTTGATGCTTTTTGGTTCGTTTTTTCCCTTGGTGTGTGTGTGTGTGTGTGTGTGTGTGTGTGTGTGTGTGTGTGTGTGTGTGTAAAAACCACGCCTACGTCTTGAGATTAACCAATCAGGACATGAGCTTGTAGTGACGTATTTATATAAAAAAAATGTCTTGGGATGAACCAATCAGAACGTGAGCCTCTAGTGACGTATAAGTGACGTCACCCTCGGAAGTGCTGTGATTGGTTAGAAAACACCCTCTTATAGTTTTTGCTTATAGTGTACTGTGGGTGTATGGAGGTCTACCAGGTGTATGGAGGCTACCAGGTGTATGGAGGCTACCAGGTGTATGGAGGTCTACCAGGTGTATGGAGGCTACCAGGTGTATGGAGGCTACCAGGTGTATGGAGGCTACCAGGTGTATGGAGGTCTACCAGGTGTATGGAGGTCTACCAGGTGTATGGAGGTCTACCAGGTGTATGGAGGCTACCAGGTGTATGGAGGCTACCAGGTGTATGGAGGCTACCAGGTGTATGGAGGTCTACCAGGTGTATGGAGGCTACCAGGTGTATGGAGGCTACCAGGTGTATGGAGGCTACCAGGTGTATGGAGGCTACCAGGTGTATGGAGGCTACCAGGTGTATGGAGGTCTACCAGGTGTATGGAGGTCTACCAGGTGTATGGAGGCTACCAGGTGTATGGAGGCTACCAGGTGTATGGAGGTCTACCAGGTGTATGGAGGTCTACCAGGTGTATGGAGGCTACCAGGTGTATGGAGGCTACCAGGTGTATGGAGGCTACCAGGTGTATGAAGGTCTACCAGGTGTATGGAGGTCTACCAGGTGTATGGAGGTCTACCAGGTGTATGGAGGTCTACCAGGTGTATGGAGGTCTACCAGGTGTATGGAGGTCTACCAGGTGTATGGAGGTCTACCAGGTGTATGGAGGTCTACCAGGTGTATGGAGGTCTACCAGGTGTATGGAGGCTACCAGGTGTATGGAGGTCTACCAGGTGTATGGAGGTCTACCAGGTGTATGGAGGCTACCAGGTGTATGGAGGTCTACCAGGTGTATGGAGGCTACCAGGTGTATGGAGGCTACCAGGTGTATGGAGGCTACCAGGTGTATGGAGGCTACCAGGTGTATGGAGGCTACCAGGTGTATGGAGGCTACCAGGTGTATGGAGGCTACCAGGTGTATGGAGGCTACCAGGTGTATGGAGGTCTACCAGGTGTATGGAGGCTACCAGGTGTATGGAGGTCTACCAGGTGTATGGAGGTCTACCAGGTGTATGGAGGTCTACCAGGTGTATGGAGGTCTACCAGGTGTATGGAGGCTACCAGGTGTATGGAGGTCTACCAGGTGTATGGAGGCTACCAGGTGTATGGAGGCTACCAGGTGTATGGAGGCTACCAGGTGTTATTAATGATGATGAGAGAGAGAGAGTCTTTGGTCTCTGTCTGTCTGTCTGTCTGTCTGTCTGTCTGTCTGTCTGTCTTTCCGGTTTGTCTGTTTATTTGTTTGTCTGTCTGTGTCTATATTTGGGGTGGAAGGTCAAAGGTCACACAAGGGGGGGGGTCAAGGTCAGGATTGTGTCTACTTGTTTCTTTGTTTACGTCTGTTTGTTTAGATTGTTGTTGTTGTTGTTGTTGTTGTTGTTGTTTTGATATTAGTATTATTGTTCTTATTTTTCTTCTTCTCTTTACAAACAAGTACCCCTCCCTCCTTCCCTCCCTCCTTCCCTCCCTCCCTCCCTCCCTCCCTCCCTCCTTCCCTCCCTCCTTCCCTCCTTCCCTCCCTCCTCTCCCTCCATCCTTCCTTCCCTCCATTCTTCCATCCCTCCCTCCCTCCCTCCATCCCTTCTTCCCTCCCTCCCTCCATCCCTTCTTCCCTCCCTCCCTCCTTCCCTCTCCCTCTAGTATCAATACCTCTTACCCACTCCCTCCTCATCCTACCCCCTTTTTTTTCCTTCCGTCCTCCCTTCCTACCTCCCACTCTTCCTCTTCCTCTTCTTGCCCCCCTTCTCCCTCCCCTCTTCCTAACCTCTTCTCCTCTTACTACCCCCTTTCCTACTACCCCTTTTCCCCTCCCCTCTTTACCCCCCCCCCAGCTCCCGGTAGGTCGGGGGGAGGGGGAGGGGGGTAGAGCCGCGTTTCTGAATACCAACGAGTGAAGTTGTAACAGAAGCTGCCACCTGGAACTGTGGAGGGAGGGGGGGAGGGGGGAGGGGGGAGGGAGGGGGGAGGGGGGAGGGAGTGTGTTATTGAGGTGTGGAGGGACAAAGTGTGGTGAGGCGGGGAGGGAAGGTGTTATTGAGGGAGGGAGGGAGGGAGGGAGGGTGTTATTGAGGGAGGGAGGGAAGGTGTTATTGAGGGAGGGAGGGAAGGTGTTATTGGGGTAGGGAGGGAAGGTGTTATTGAGGGAGGGAGGGAGGGTGTTATTGAGGTGTGGAGGGAAGGTGTTATTGAGGGAGGGAGGGAAGGTGTTATTGAGGGAGGGAGGGAGGGTGTTATTGAGGGAGGGAGGGAGGGTGTTATTGAGGTGTGGAGGGAAGGTGTTATTGAGGGAGGGAGGGAAGGTGTTATTGAGGGAGGGAGGGTGTTATTGAGGGAGGGTATGGGAGGAGGGTGTTATTGAGGTGTGGAGGGAAGGTGTTATTGAGGGAGGGAGGGAAGGTGTTATTGAGGGAGGGAGGGAGGGAGGGTGTTATTGAGGGAGGGAGGGAGGGTGTTATTGAGGTGTGGAGGGAAGGTGTTATTGAGGGAGGGAGGGAAGGTGTTATTGAGGGAGGGAGGGAGTGTTATTGAGGGAGGGAGGGAGGGTGTTATTGAGGGAGGGAGGGAGGGAGGGTGTTATTGAGGGAGGGAGGGAAGGTGTTATTGGGGGAGGGAGGGAAGGTGTTCTTGAGGGAGGGAGGGAGGGTGTTATTGAGGGAGGGAGGGTGTTATTGAGGGAGGGAAGGTGTTATTGAGGGAGGGAGGGAGGGAAGGAGAGATAGAGGTTACAGGGAGGATGAGAAAGAGGGAGGGAGGGAGAGTGAAAGGACGGGGGTATTAGGGAAGGTATGAGGGAGGGAGGGAGGGAAGGAAGGAGGGTATGAGGCAGTGTCTGGTTCACATGGAGGAGGGAGGGAGGGAGGGAGGGAGTGTCTGGTTCACTTGGAGGAGGGAGGGAGGGAGGGAGTGTCTGGTTCACATGGAGGAGGGAGGGATGGAGGGAGGGAGGGAGGGAGTGTCTGGTTCACATGGAGGAGGGAGGGAGGGAGGGAGTGTCTGGTTCACATGGAGGAGGGAGGGAGGGAGGGAGGGAGGGAGTGTCTGGTTCACATGGAGGAGGGAGGGAGGGAGGGAGTGTCTGGTTCACATGGAGGAGGGAGGGAGGGAGGGAGTGTCTGGTTCACATGGAGGAGGGAGGGAGGGAGGGAGGGAGTGTCTGGTTCACATGGAGGAGGGAGGGAGGGAGGGAGTGTCTGGTTCACATGGAGGAGGGAGGGAGGCAGGGAAGGAGTGTCTGGTTCACATGGAGGAGGGAGGGAGGGAGGGAGGGATGGATGGAGGGAGGGAGGGAGTGTCTGGTTCACATGGAGGAGGGAGGGAGGGAGGGAGTGTCTGGTTCACATGGAGGAGGGAGGGAGGGAGGGAGTGTCTGGTTCACATGGAGGAGGGAGGGATGGAGGGAGGGAGGGAGGGAGTGTCTGGTTCACATGGAGGAGGGAGGGATGGAGGGAGGGAGGGAGGGAGTGTCTGGTTCACATGGAGGAGGGAGGGAGGGAGGGAGTGTCTGGTTCACATGGGGAGAGGAGGAGGGAGGGAGGGAGGGAGTGTCTGGTTCACATGGAGGGGAGGATGAGGGAGGGAGGGAGGGAGTGTCTGGTTCACATGGAGGAGGGAGGGAGGGAGGGAGTGTCTGGTTCACATGGCGGTATTAGAGGAGGGAGGGAGGGAAGGGGAGGGAGGGAGTGTCTGGTTCACATGGAGGAGGGAGGGATGGAGGGAGGGAGGGAGGGAGTGTCTGGTTCACATGGAGGAGGGAGGGATGGAGGGAGGGAGGGAGGGAGTGTCTGGTTCACATGGCGGTATTAGAGGAGGGAGGGAGGGAAGGGGAGGGAGGGAGTGTCTGGTTCACATGGAGGAGGGAGGGATGGAGGGAGGGAGGGAGGGAGTGTCTGGTTCACATGGCGGAGGGAGGGATGGAGGGAGGGAGGGAGGGAGTGTCTGGTTCACATGGCGGTATTAGAGGAGGGAGGGAGGGAGGGAGGGAGGGGGGCCCACTATTGATTCTCAAGTGATGGTATGAGTTTGGAAGGGGGGAGGAACAACCCGGGCCGGCCACCGTGTGTGTGTGTGTGTGTGTGGCCATTCCCACCCATGTGTAGTGGCGTCACAGTCTATCTAGTAGAGAGGGAGAGAGAGAGAGAGAGAGAGAGAGAGAGAGAGAGAGAGGAATATAACACACTTCTCCATCTGTCTATCTCTCTATGTTAGGGAAGAGAGAGAGAGAGAGAGAGAGAGAGAGAGAGAGAGAGAGAGAGAGAGAGAGAGAGAGGCCAACGACCCACTGTTTGTTCAAGCTTACCCACAATTTTTTTTTACCTTTCCCTCTCCCTCCCTCTCTCCCTCTCCCTCCCTCTCCCTCCCTCTCCCTCCCTCTCTCCCCCTTCCTCCCTCTCTCCCCCTTTCCCCCTTCCCCTCCTTTACCGTCTCTCACCCCCCCTCCCTCTCTCCAAATCGTCTCTCCCCTTACTTTTTTCCTCCCATATTCAACTACCTTTTCTCCCCTGCCCCCTCCCCTTCCCTCTCCCTCTCTCCCCTCTCCCCTCTCCCCCCTCTCTCCTCTCTCCCTCTCCCCTCTCCCCCTCTCTCCCCTCTCCTCTCTCCCCTCTCCCTCTCCCCCTCTCTCCCCTCTCCTCTCTCCCCTCTCTCCTGTATGGTTGGTTAGCTGAAGTAAGATTGTTTTCATTATTGAAGCTTAAAAGGCGTCACTCTAGTGGATGGTTTGGTAGATGGATGGTTGGATGGATGGTTGGGTGGATGGTTTGGTAGATGGATGGTTGGGTGGATGGTTTGGCAGATGGATGGTTGGGTGGATGGTTTGGCAGATGGATGGTTGGATGGATGGTTGGGTGGATGGTTTGGTAGATGGATGGTTGGATGGATGGTTGGGTGGATGGTTGGGTGGATGGATGGTTGGGTGGATGGTTTGGCAGATGGATGGTTGGATGGATGGTTGGGTGGATGGTTTGGTAGATGGATGGTTGGATGGATGGTTTGGCAGATGGATGGTTGGGTGGATGCGTTGGTATTTGGATGGATAGATAATTTTATGGATGAGATGAAGGAAAAAATTATAATAAAAATAAAGGTTATTATTATTATTATTATTATTATTATTAAAATTTTTATCTTTTTTATTTTTATTATTAATATTATTACCATTATTATTATTATTATTATTATTATTATTATTATTATTATTATTATTATTATTATTATTATTATTATTATTATTATTATTATTATTATTATTATTATTATTATTATTATTATTATTACAATTATTATTATTATTATTACCATTATTATTTTATAATTATTATTATTTTTATTATTATTATTATTATTATTATTATTATTATTATTATTATTGTTATTATTATTATTATTATTATTATTATTATTATTATTATTATTATTATTATTATTACCATTATTATTTTTATAATTATTATTATTTTTATTATTATTATTATTATTATTATTATTATTATTATTATTATTACCATTATTATTATTATTATTATTATCACCATTATTATTATTACTATTATTATAATTACCATTATTATTATTATTATTATTATTATTATTATTGTTATTATTGCCATTATAATTATTATTATTATTATTATTATTATTATTATTATTATTATTATTATTACCATTATTATTGTTATTATTATTATTATTATTATTATTATTATTATTATTACCATTATTATCATTGTTGTTATTATTACCATTATTATTATTATTATTATTATTATTATTATTATTATTATTATTATTATTATTATTTTTATTATTGGATGAATTACAAATCAGTTGGTGCACCTCGCTAGCTGGTAATGATGGCAGGAAGAATATTTCCAAAGAAAAAAGTGAAGGAAAAATGAAGGAAAAAGGGAAAGAGGAAGGAAGAAAAAAGTCAATATTGCTCCTACGCCAGACACCTCGTTATCCCTAACAAGGTGCCGGGCGCTGGGGGAAAACGTCTCGTCCGGCAGAATGGATTACGTTCACAATTCCCAACACGGGCGAGGAGGGGGGAAAAATATGTCTGGCATTTGAGTGCTTCTAGTCGTTTGGTTTTGGTTATGGCGTCTCGCTGCTCGCCTCACTCAACTCTCTATATTTACATTTTACTCTTTCTTACGAGGGATTTAAATGTTTGCCGGGGATTTAGACGTTACGCGGAGGGATACACCAACGCTTCCCAACCTGTCCGACTTTTTTCTCCCGTAAATTTGCTCTCACTCTCTCGGGGGGGAAATTTCCTTCTTGCCTATTACAGATTTTTGTTCGCCAACGCCACAATTTGTATCTGAAATTGGTTAGTTTGTTTGTGTAAGGTTTTAGTGTGGAGGGGAGTCATAGCCTTTGTGTTTCTGGCCCGACCAATAGAAAAACGAGGCTGCGTTTATATGTCTGACCAATAGGAATCTTGCTTTAAGTGAAGGTTGTTTCTTATTGGTTTATTTGATCTTGTTTTTTCTTATGGTATTGCTAAGTAAGTTTGTTTTTATTTGTTTAGTGAATATTTTTTACTTATAAATCTGTTGAATGTTTTTGGGTTATTGGTTATTTACAAATTGATGACGTAAGATAGTTGATGACGTAAGATACTGATGACGTAAGACACTCGATGACGTAAGATAATTGATGACGTGAGATAGTTGATGACGTAAGATACTGATGACGTAAGATACTGATGATGTAAGACACTCGATGACGTGAGATAGTTGATGACGTAAGATACTTGATGACGTAAGATAGTTGATGACGTAAGATAGTTGATGACGTAAGATACTGATGACGTAAGACACTCGATGACGTAAGATAATTGATGACGTAAGACACTCGATGACGTAAGACACTCGATGACGTAAGATAATTGATGACGTAAGATACTCGATGACGTAAGACACTCGATGACGTAAGATAGTTGATGACGTAAGATAGTTGATGACGTAAGATAGTTGATGACCAATGTTGTGGCGATGAGAGAAAGGAATAGAGATTGATGGGATATATTTTATAGACAATGACAATGGAACAGTTGGTAGAGGTGAGGTGAGGTGAGGTGAGGTGAGGTGAGGTATAGAAGTGAGTCGAGATTCATCCACCCACCTACCTACCCACCCACCCACCCTCCCAGCCACCCACCCAGCCACCCTCCTACCCACCCAGCCACCCACCCAGCCACCCTCCTACCCACATACCCACCCTCCCACCCACCCACCCTTCCACCCACCCAGCCACCCTCCTACCCACATACCCACCCTCCCACCCACCCACCCAGCCACCCTCCTACCAACCCACCCACCCAGCCACCCTCCCACCCACCCAACCACCCTTCTACCCACCCACCCACCCACCCACCCACCCAGCCAGATTGTCCTCTCACCAACACTGTATAATGTGGTGTCATCGTGTTTCTGTTAAGCGTCGGTATGTTGAAGGAATTTGACTCCTGTTAGTGTGAAAATGTAATGGTTGTGTGTGGGGGGTGTGGAAGGGTGTGGGGGAGGGGGTGGGGGTGGGGTAGGAGGGGGAGGGGGTGGGGGGGGGTCACGTAATCCGATAGAAATCCTAATCTTTACCCTAATCTGAATCTGAGGACTGGGCAGATTTTAGTGGTGTTGCTATTTTTTGGTTTTTGTTGTTGTGTAAGACTCCGAGGCGGTGGTCGATGACTGTGTGTGTGTGTGTGTGTGTGTGTGTGTGTGTGTGTGTGTGTGTGTGTGTGTGTGTTTGGCTGTTTCTTCTTTAAAATTTGGACAGAAACTCCCTCCCTCCCTCCCTCTTTCTTTCCCCTCCCTCCCTCCTTCTCCCCCTCCCTTCCTCCTTTTCCCCCCTCTCCCTCCTTCCTTCTCCCCCTCCCTCCCTCTTTCCCCTCCCTCCCTCCTTCTCCCCCTCCCCCCTTCCTCCTTTTTCCCCCCTCCCTCCTTCCTTCCCCTCCCTCCCTCCTTCTCCCCCTCCCTCCTTCCTTCTCCCCCCTCCCTCCCTCTCTACTTCCCTCCCTTAGAGTGACCCTGAGAACCTCCCACCTGACAATGGCACTAAAGAGAGAGAGAGAGAGAGAGAGAGAGAGAGAGAGAGAGAGAAGAGAGAGAGAGAGAGAGAGAGAGAGAGAGAGAGAGAGAGAGAGAAAGAGAGAGAGAGAGAGAGAGAGAGAGAGAGAGAGAGAGAGAGAGAAAGAGAGAGAGAGAGAAAGAGAGAGAGAGAGAGAGAGAGAGCACCACCTACTCCTACCTATACCTTCCCTTATATTAATTAAAGTGGTTCGTTATTTATAGAAAGAAAGAGAAATAATATATAATAGAGCCCACATGTTCCCCTTATATATCCCGTCCTATAACACCTGTATCTCATATAACAAGTCCCCCCCCTCCCTCCCTTCCCCCCCCCTCCCCCCTCCCCTCTCCTCTCCCCCTCTCTCCTTCCCTTCCTTATCGGTGTTATTATTCCCCGTATATAATGCTATAGTGTTATATAATATGTGTGTGTTTGTCGTATATTATGTAACTTCTTTTCTTACTTTCTGTGGTATAATGAGGCAGTTATTTTTTTTTCTCTTGTGTGTACGGTAGTTATGTACCGGGATATATAATCAGACGGTATATCTCTCTCTCTCTCTCTCTCTCTCTCTCTCTCTCTCTCTCTCTCTCTCTCTCTCTCTCTCTCTCTCTCTCTCTCTCTCTCTCTCTCTCTCTCTCTTCTCTCTCTCTCTCTGTCTCTCTCTCTCTCTCTCTCTCTCTCTCTCTCTCTCTGTTTGTCCGTCTGTCTCTCATTTTCTTTCATACACACCTCACCCTTCCCTTCTCCTCCCCTCTCACCCCTCCCCTCCCTCTCCTCCCCTCTCACCCCTCCCCTCCCTCTCAGTAAGGTGAATGCCCTCCTCCTCCTCCACCCCCTTACCTCTCCCCTCCTCTCCTTCTCCCAGTAAGATGAACACCTCTCTTCTCTCTTCCTCCTCTCTCTCTCCTCTCCCCCCTCTCCCCTCCTCCTCCCTCTCCTTTCCCCCTCTCCCCTCCTCTCCCTCTCCCCTCCTCCAATACCTCTCCCTACCCCCTACCCCTCCCACTAGTGAGGTAAACACCCACAAGCTATCTTCCTTCCTTCCTTCCTTCCTTCCTTCCTTCCTTCCTTCCTTCCTTCAGAGAGAGAGAGAGAGAGAGAGAGAGAGAGAGAGAGAGAGAGAGAGAGAGAGAGAGAGAGATTAAATACTCCCCCCTCACCCCCTCCAACCCCATACCCTCCCTTCCCTCCCTTCCCTCCCCTTCCCTCCCTTCCCTCCCCTTCCTCATTCTCCCTTACACCTTTCTCCCTCCCCGTTGTTCAGCGTTCCGGCTCCGTGATCAACAAACCGGTTCTCTTTACAGTAACCGGTTGCCAGACACCCAGCACTCAGTACTACTACAACCGCGTCACTTAACCGGTTCCTCTCTCTCTCTCTCTCTCTCTCTCTCTCTCTGTGTCTCTCTATCCGGCTACCACATCACTTAACCGGTTCCTCTCTCTCTCTCTCTCTCTCTCTCTCTCTCTCTCTCTCTCTCTCTCTCTCTCTCTCTCTATCCGGCTACCACATCACTTAACCGGTTTTTCCCTTCTCTATCCGGCAGGGCGTGCGTGTTCCCGTCCAATGTATCCTGCTACTGCTGGCTGCCTACTCCTATGCTACACCCACAAGTAAGTCCAAAAGTCCATCAGGTTTTGTAGTTGTAAGTCCATAGTGTTTTTATTCTTCAAGTCCATAAGTCCTTAGTCCTTCGAGTCCAAAGTCCAACTCTCCTATACACATCAAGTCTGTTGTTTGTAGTCCATGGTGTATAAAAGTCCAATACGGTAAGTCCAAGTGTTTTATATTCTTCAAGTCCATAAGTCCTTAGTCCTTCGAGTCCAAAGTCCAACTCTCCTATACACATCAAGTCTATTGTTTGAAGTCCATGGTGTATAAAAGTCCAATAAGGTAAGTCCAAGTGTTTTATATTAAATAGCTTGAGTCAGTCAGATAGATACGTCATCACATCATTAGTTAAGAGAATTATTGTTTTTTTTACTTACGATAATTTGAGACCCAAGAGGTTAGTTAGGGACAGTGATCTTAATATAGAGAGAGATGGAGGTGTTTCTTTGTGTGAGAGAGAGAGAGGGGGGGGGGTGAGAGTGAGGGAGTTCTCATTAAGGCCGTGTAGAGTCTTTGTGAGAGAGAGAGTGAGAGAGAGAGAGAGAGAGGTGAGGAGTTTTGTGGAAAGAGAAATATTGGAGAAATTTTGTCTTTTTCTTCTTATTATTGTTCATATTATCCTTTTTGTCTCTTTGTATAGTGTATTATGTATAGTGTATTATGTATAGTGTATTATGTGTAGTGTATTTTAACACTATCTCTCTTACGTCAATCCCCCCTCCCTCCCCCCCCCCCCCATCGAGCCTGTGGCCTGCGTGTGAGGCAAGAATGTTGTTACCCACCGAGCCAATGCATCGCCTGTCTTAAAATAACTAACTACCCTGTTACATCATTACTACTTAACTACATACATACATACATACATATTGTACACACACACACACACACACATAATTATTTTCGAAGGCACAGTTGCCGTTGCCAAATATTATGAGGGTCTTGTAATATTTTCAAATAGACTTTATATAAAGATTTTGCATAATTTTTTGTAATCTACAAATTGACACTAATTGTTTTTCAACAAAAATTGTTCCCGTGTGAAGCCCAATTATGCTGATGAGATCATTTTCATAATTGCTTTTATTAAATAATTATTATAATCTGTGGCCCATATTGTTGTGTCAGGCTGTGTGTGTGTCTTGTTGTTGTTGTTCCTTCATCTTTATCACAAGTTTATTTGTTTTTTGGGGGACAACTAACAAAGACAACAACAACAACAACAACAACAACAACAACAGCAACAACAACAACAACAACAACAACAACAACAACAACAACAACAACAACAACAGCAACAACAACAACAACAACAACAATAACAACAACAACAACAACAACAACAACAACAACAACAACAACAACAATAATAATAATAATAATAATAATGATAATAATAATAATAATAATAATAATATACCCTGCATTGCTATATAAATAAAACGTCAAAATCATACTTCCTAAGGCAGTGTGTGTGTGTGTGTGTGTGTGTGTGTGTGTGTGTGTGTGTGTGTGTGTGTGTGTGTGTGCGCCAATCACTCCTAAAATGAAAGAAAGTCGATGGTGTTTTTTTTATCTCACTTATGTTTTAATAATTTTTCCGCAAACAAGGTGATGCCTTTTATGACCTTGACCTTTGACCTTTGACCTTTGACCTATAAGAGACCTCGGGTGTTATCATGGTCAATACATACAGCAACTTTGACCATTTAAAGTCTATCCGTTCGTGAGTTAATCTGCGGATATCCCAACAGTGACTATGGCGGCACTGTTCGACCTACTCACGTGTCCTCCAGCAGTGAGTATTAGTAGTAGACGTATACTACTGGCCTCTAATTAACCTCCACATGGCTTTTAAACCTCCAGGAGTGACAGTAAAGGTGGAAATATGACACATTAAATAGCACCCAGCGTTTGACAGTCTCACAGTCTGTTGTTGCTCTTGTCATGTACTGTTTAGCTGACTGGTGGATGGTGGTGGATTGACTGGTTGACTGACTTATTGAGTGAACTGGTGCTGAGTTATGGACTGACTTGATTGGCATTTACACACACACACACACACACACACACAGCCCAGTCCCAACCATTGTAAAAATTATCAATAACTTGTAATACTGTAACACTGTCACTATGTTGAATTGAACTGTAGTTTGAGCTTTTCCCCATCTAAGTTATTATATGTCTTTTTTGTGTCACTTATGTTACTTGTATATTATTTGTAATTCGTAACCCACTCCCCAAATATGTAACTGTATATTTTCAGCCTTCTGGCTGCCAAGCTCTTTCAATAAACCGTTAATTATTATTATTATTATTATTATTACAGACACACACACACAGACACACACACACACACACACACACAGACACACACAGACACACACACACACACACACAGACACACACACACACGCAATAACTTGTAATACTGTAACACTGTCACTATGTTGAAATGAACTGTAGTTTGAGCTTTTCCCCATCTAAGTTATTATATGTCTTATTTGTGTCACTTATGTTACTTGTATATTTATTTGTAATTCGTAACCCATTCCCCAAATATGTAACTGTATATTTTCAGCCTTCTGGCTGCCAAGCTCCTTCAATAAACCGTTAATTATTATTATTATTATTATTACACACACACACACATACCCACACACACACACACACACACACTCACACCTCCAGCTGCCAGCCGTGTGAGGGGGGTGTGCCTGGAAAGTGGGGGGCAGCGGACGGAGAGGGGGGGTGCCGGGGAGGTAGTGAGGGGGGGAGGGCGAACGAGGGGGGTGCCATCTAGGGTTGGCACTGTGCCAGACATCTAAGCCTACCTCCCACCGTGGCTCTCTCTCTCCCTGCTCCAGCCTCTAGCCAGTCATCCCACAGCACTCAGCTCAATGCTCGTCTCGTGTTAAAGCATCACTGAGATTAGGATCACCTGGGGAGCTTAGTTAAGTCTTTGTGCTGTAAGATCACGTCTTTGTCTCTCTATATTTGTGAGATCAGGTTCACTTACTTAGCTCAGTTGTCTCAGTATTAAACATTAAGATCATGCCTTTGTCTTAGTGTGTGTGTGTGTGTATGAGATTAGGACCATTAATCTCAATATTATAACTGGGATCATTTTAAGTGTGTCCCTTGACGGTCTGAGACTAGGATCACTCTCAGCTACATTAATCTCACTTGGCATTGTGTAAGACCTCGTATGTGTGTGTGTGTGTGTGTGTGTGTGTGTGTGTGTGTGTGTGTGTGTGACCATGACCTCCCCCAGTCTTCTTCTTGGGGGGGGGGGGAAAGGTCAAGGTCACTTCCTTCAGTGCTTATTCCCCCCCTACCCCCCCCCCCCCTCTCTCTCTCTCTCTCTCTCTCTCTCTCTCTCTCTCTCTCTCTCTCTCTCTCTCTCTCTCTCTCTCTCTCTCTCTCTCTCTCTCTCTCCATATATATTTGTATTGACTGTATCACAATTTACTGGATAAACCGGGACTAAATCTCGCCTTAAAAATATATCTTGTCTTTCATGTGAGATAATTGTAAGAGAGTGAATCATGAAGTCTGAGAATAATGAGAAATTGGGGAGAAATAAATGAGAATAGTGACGTGAATAATGATGATGACAATGATAATAATGATGATGATGATAATAATAATAATGGGAAAGGTCACAATAACAGGATGGCCACAATAACAGGATGGCTACAATAACAGGATGGCCACAATAACAGGATGCCTACAATAACAGGGTGGCCACAATAACAGGATGGCCTCACTATCAGGATGGCCACAATAACAGGGTGGCCACAATAACAGGATGGCCTCACTATCAGGATGGCCACAATAACAGGATGGCTACAATAACAGGATGGCCACAATAACAGAGTGGCCACAATAACAGGATGGCTACAATAACAGGATGGCCACAATAACAGGATGGCCTCACTATCAGGATGGCCACAATAACAGGATGGCCACAATAACAGAGTGGCCACAATAATGATCGGCCACTCTCAATCATTTCATTTTGTGGAAATTGGAAATGAACTTTTAATTTTCGTTATTCAGTCAATTAAAACTTTGTCGTGGTTGTGGGGGGTGTGGGAGGGGCGGGGGGGCGTGGTTAGTGGGGGGAGGGGAGGGGCGGGGTGGTGCAGGGGGCGTGGCGTGGCGAGGCAGGGCGGGGTAGGGTAGGGGGAGGAGGAAAAGTGGGTGTTCGTACGAGAGCTTTTCCCAGTACCCCCTCCTATCTCCCCCCTCCTACTCCCCCCTCCCCCTCCACACCCCCCTACCCCCCCCCCCCGGGCTTAATTTATTTTATTATCACTATGCTATTAACTATTGTATTTGCCTGTTGTATTGTGGTCTATTATTGTTGTATAAATGTATTGTTGTGTTGTGGTAAATGGTCAAATCAGGCGTATTGTGAAATGTCTGGGCGTATTGTGAAATGTTTAGCCGTATTTGTGAAATGTCCACCTCATTCCCAACCCCTCAGGTAACCAAGGTATAACACACACACACACACACACACACACACACACACACACACACACACACACACACACACACACACACTGGTCTTTATAAAGTAAATGGTGTTGCGTGATACAAAATCTGGCAGAAAAGTCGAGTCAGGAGCCATTTAGAGGGGGGGGAGAGGGGGAGGGGAGGGGGGAGGGGGGAGGGAAATTGTTATATGTGGACCTACACTCCCTCCCTCCCTTCCTCACTCTCTCCCTCCCTCCCTCCCTCCCTTCCTCACTCCCTCCCTCCCTCCATCCTTCCCTCCCTCCCTCTCTCCCTCCTCTGCTTGCGTGATGGAGGGGGAGGGGAAGAGGGGGAGGGAGGTTGGGAGGGGGGTTATGGTAGTGGGTGGATGGGGGGGGGGTGTGGTTAAAGGTCATTGTGGTTTAGCTGTTCATACATACATACATACATACATACATACATACATACATACATACATGACTACGAGGTCTGAGGTAAAGGGTTAAGTCATCATACTCTAAGGGTTAAGTCATCGTATCAAGGGGTTAAGTCATCATACTCTAAGGGTTAAGTCATCGTACTCAAGGGGTTAAGTCATCATACTCTAAGGGTTAAGTCATCGTACTCAAGAGGTTAAGTCATCATACTCTAAGGGTTAAGTCATCGTACTCAAGGGGTTAAGTCATCATACTCTAAGGGTTTAAATCATCGTATCAAGGGGTTAAGTCATCATACTCTAAGGGTTTAAATCATCGTATCAAGGGGTTAAGTCATCATACTCTAAGGGTTAAATCATCGTACTCATTATATTTCGAACGTCATGAAACTGTGTGTGTGTGTGTGTGTGTGTGTGTGTGTGTGTGTGTGTGTGAGGTACAGAATGGGTGAGTGGGTGGGTTTCAGGATTTAGAAAAGGCATGTCGAAGTGGGCGGGTGGGTGGGTGGGGTGGGTGGGTGGGTGGGGTGGGTGGGTTGGTGGGTGGGTGAGGGTGGGGGTGGGTTTAAGAGAGCCGGGATGCGTGGGATGGAGTGTAACTAATAGGGATCGGTGGGCGGGGTGTGGGCGGGGTTATGGATGGATGGATGGGTCGGTGGGTGTTAAGAATAGTCGGGTAGGTTTGGGTGGGCTGGAGTGACTAACCGGGTGGGCGGGTAGGTGGGTTAGATCTAGGAGGGGTTGGGTCTGGTCTGGGTGGGGCAGGGTGGGTGGGGTGGGCGGGGTGGGTGTAGAGTTTGGTTGGAGTAGATCAATACCAACCCGGGTCAGCTTCTCTCCAGTGCTGATTGTGGACCCCCCCCCCCCTCCCTCTCTCTCTCCTTCCCCCTCCCATTTCCCCCCATCCTTCCCTCTCTTGCTCCTTCTTCCCCCCCTCCTCCTTCCCCCTTCCTACCTTTCCCACCATTCTTCTCACTCTTCCTCCCCTTCCTTCTTCCTTATCTTCCCTCCCTCTTCTCCCTCCTTCTCCCTTCTTTACCTCTTTCCCTCTTCCTTCCCTTCCCCCCTTGTCTCACCTTGCGCACACACACACGTACACACACACACGCACACTCCCCTTGTGTGTATATGTG
The DNA here is from genome assembly GCA_958450375.1 of Homarus gammarus. Taxonomy (NCBI): domain Eukaryota; kingdom Metazoa; phylum Arthropoda; class Malacostraca; order Decapoda; family Nephropidae; genus Homarus; species Homarus gammarus. The sequence goes on along the minus strand of CAUDMG010000540.1, from coordinate 715,669 downwards.
TGCGTGTTTAGGTGTACATGGTTTTTGGATATGCACGCAGGCACTTGGGTTTTTGTTGAGTGTGTGTGTGTGTGTGTGTGTGTGTGTGTGTGTGTGTGTGTGTGTGTGTGTGTGTGTGGATATTGAAGTGAACATTAAATTTTACAAGTTCTGTTTAGTCACCTTCCTCCCCTCCCCTACCCCCTCCCCCCCTCTGCCCCTCCCCCCTCCCCTTCACCCCCTCCCCCTCACCCCCCTCCCCCTCATCCCCCTCCAGGAAGGTAAGGAAATAAATAAATAAAGGGACATCTGGCTGTAAAGTGCATTTTATTGTTAAGTAATGTTACACCCTGTCCAGGTTATTGTGCAGTAAAGTATTCAATAAAGTGAGTTAATCTATTGTGTTTATTTATTCACTATATGTGTGTGTGTGTGCACCTGACGTTACAGTTGAGGAAGTGAAAGTGATCAAGTACAGTGTCGGCTGTGGTGTCTCCTTAGGTTAGGTTACTTTAATTCACTATAAGTCACTGTAACTCAATAGAACTAAATGTAAGTCACTTTATGTCACTAAAAGGCAGTACACTTTGTCACCATAAGTCACTATAAGTCACCATAAGCCACCATAAGCCACCATGAACCACCATAAGTCACCATAGACACACCAAGAGTCACCATAGGCACACCATAAGTCACCATAGGCACCATAAGTCACCATAAACCACCATAAATCATCATAAGTCACCATAGTCTTTCCATAAGTCACCTTAAGCCACCTTCAGTCACCATAAACCATCATAAGCCATTATAAGTCACCATAGGCCACCATAAGTCACCATAGACACACCATAAGTCACCATAAAGCACCATAAGTCACCATAAAGAAACATAAATCACCATAAGTCACTAAGTCACAATAAACCACCATAAGTCAACATAAATCACCATAAATCGTCATAAGTCATCATAAGTCACCATAACTCACCATAAGTCACCAATAAGCCACCATAAGTCACCATAAATCACCATAAATCACCATAAGTCACCATAAATCACCATAAGTCACCATAAATCACCATAAGTCACCATAACTCACCATAAGCCACCATAAGTCACCATAAATCACCATAAGTCACCATAAATCACCATAAGTCACCATAAATCACCATAAGTCAGGTTCAGCTTTAGTGTCGAATGAATCTCTGAGTTGAGGGAAAAATTACAGAGGTTATTTGACCTGAGTAAATACATGCCTGTGTATACATAGTGTACCCAGTGTATGTATCATGTATGTGTGTTCCCTTATGTGCTGTGTATGTATCTTGTATGTATGCTCCCTTATATGCTGTGTGTGTATGTGTTATGTATTTATGTATGTAAGTAAGTAGGTAAGTATGTATCTATGTATGTATATATATGTAAGGGGTAGATTAAGAGTTATCTGTACAAGAGAGAGAGAGAGAGAGAGAGAGAGAGAGAGAAAGAAAGAAAGAAAGAGAGAGAGAGAGAGAAAAAAGAGAAAGAGAGAGAAAGAAAGAAAGACAGAGAGAGAGAGAGAAAGAGAGGGAAAGGCGTAAATTGGATGGCCACTTTTTAACACTATCGTAATTAGTCTCTTAAAGGTGGCGGCTGAGACGGTGACAATGGTGATGGTGATAATGGTGATGGTGATAATGGTGATGGTGATAATGGTGATGGTGATAATGGTGATGGTGATAATGGTGATGGTGATAATGGTGATGGTGATAATGGTGATGGTGATAATGGTGATGGTGATAATGGTGATGGTGATAATGGTGATGGTGATAATAGTGATGGTGATAATGGTGTGGTGATAATGGTGATTATGGTGATCATGTGATGGTGATAATGGTGATGGTGATAATGGTGATGGTGATAATGGTGATGGTGATAATGGTGATGGTGATAATGGTGATGGTGATAATGGTGATGGTGATGTGATAATGGTGATGGTGATAATGGTGATGGTGATAATGGTGATGGTGATAATGGTGATGGTGATAATGGTGATGGTGATAATGGTGATGGTGATAATGGTGATGGTGATAATGGTGATGGTGATAATGGTGATGGTGATAATGGTGATGGTGATAATGGTGATGGTGATAATAGTGATGGTGATAATGGTGATGGTGATATTGGTGATGGTGATAATGGTGATGGTGATAATGGTGATGGTGATAATAGTGATGGTGATAATGGTGATGGTGATAATGGTGATGGTGATAATGGTGATGGTGATAAAGTACAGTACAGGTATAGTGTTGACCTGAGATATTCCCAACTGTTGCGACACCCCCCTCCCCTCCTTCCTCCCCCTCCTTCCCCCCTCCTTCCTCCACCCTCCACTCCTTCCTCCCCCTTCCCCTCCCAACCTTCCCCACTCACATCCCTCCCCCCTCCCCCCCCCCCTCTTTGCATGACGCCACCCGCAGTCCCACCCACAACAAATCCGCTATGAGAGAGAGAGAGAGAGAGAGAGAGAGAGAGAGAGAGAGAGAGAGATACCTGTACTATTTGAGAGAGAGAGAGAGAGAGAGAGAGAGAGAGAGAGAGAGAGAGAGAGAGAGAGAGAGAGAGAGAGAGAGGTCAGGTGTATTAACCCTCGCCACAGGTAGGTGGGGGTCGCTCTACCTGCTTAATGAGAGAGTGGCGGCGTGAGCACCTGTCGATGTATGTCTGTCTGTCACGGCAGTGTAATAATAATAATAATAATTGACGGTTTATTGAAAAAAGTTCTGCAGCCCGAAGGCTGAAAATATACATTGGACATAAATGACTAATTACATACATTGGTGGTTTAACAAAAGCCTTCATTAGAGAAAGGTAAAGGAACATACAGTGAACACACAGAGTAATGTAGGTGTTGAACAGCAAACACGTAGTGTAGTAACTCCCTCCCAGATGGTGTTAGGAGGAACTCACGTGGTGTAGTAGTTCCCTCAGATGGTGTTATGGGGGACCTCACGTGGTGTAGTAATTAGCGGTTTATTGAAAGAGCTTGGCAGCCAGAAGGCTGAAAATATACAGTTACATATTTGGGGAATGGGTTACGAATTACAAATAATATACAAGTAACATAAGTGACACAAATAAGACATATAATAACTTAGATGGGGAAAAGCTCAAACTACAGTTCATTTCAACATAGTGACAGTGTTACAGTATTACAAGTTATTGATAATTTTTACAATGGTTGGGACTGGGCTGTTCTTATAGCGATCAGTTCGTGCACGTATGGGCTGGATGCGGTTGTGGTGTCGAACAGCAATTCTCGGACAAGGGACCTCAGGTGGTAGTAGGAGCCGGTGTCGGGGATGGTGTAGAAGCTTCTTACCAAATTTGCAGATGAGGTCGTGGTGATGGTCAGTGAGAGTCGAAAGGGTCAGTGTGTTGAGCGCTTCTTGATATGTGGAGTAGGAGGAGGAGAGAATAATCTTGCATGCCCTCTTTTGCACTTTTTCTAGGTGTTTACGTTGTGTGGCATTTAGGGAGGAAGACCAGGTGTGGGAGGCATAGGTGAGCTTGGGAAGTATGAATGTTGTGTAAACACTGAGGAGCTCGTGTGCAGGAACTCCGAGGGACTTGAGTCGGCGGAGGAGGTGGAGACGGAAACTGGAGGATTTGACAACTTCATTGACGTGTGGTTTCCAATTTAGTTTGTTGTCTATGGTGACGCCGAGGAGCTTCGTGGAATCTACAACCTGGAGTGTGTTCGGACCTAGAGTAATGGAAGGAGGTGGGACAATGTCGGAGGAGAGGTTGATGTGCATAACCATGGTCTTGGTATGGTTGATGGTGACATGGTTGTTGGTAGCCCAGTTTTGGAGACTGTTCAATAAATCCTGAAGGGCGGTATAGTTGGGAGCAGAATTGTTGACGCTGATCCCAATGGTGGAGTCGTCGACATATTTCCAGCGAGCAGGGGTTTCTCTTAGGGCATCATTGATGAGCATAAGGAAGCAGAGTGGTCCCATCTTGGTGCCTTGGGGGACGCCACAGGTGAGTGACTGAAAGGTGGAGACAGCCCCTCGGAAGCGTACAGCTTGGCGTCGGTCACTGAGGAAGTCTGTAAGCCATGGTATGAGGCTTCTCCGAAGCCCGAGGTCAATAGCTTTGTTGATGATTATATTGTGGTCGACTAGGTCGAACGCTTTAGTGAAATCAATGAAGGCGACAGCTACAGACGTTTTTCGTTTCTCGAGATGGCGGTATATGTAATCGAGAAAGCTGACAAGACAGTGAGTGGTGGAGGAAGTTTTCATGTTGCCAAATTGCTGAGGGTCTACGACTCCTGCAATATCAGCATAAGCCCAGTCGAACACAAAACTTTCACAGATTAGGCTGGGTATTGGGGTGATTGCAATAGGTCGTAGCTGATTTAAGGATTGTGGGCTGGTTGACTTGGGCACTGGTGATACATAAGAGGTCTTCCAGTCAGCTGGGCATCTGGCTTGACTGAGAGAAGCATTGATGATGGAGCAGAGGGGTTTAGCAAGCTCCGGGGAGAACTCCTTGAAGAGTTTCATTGGTAAGTCAATGGGGGTGGTAGAGCGTTTTAATTTTAGTTTTTCCAGGCGTTTTGCTACTTCAAATTCTTCCACTAAGTCAGTGGGAAGGGGGGCTGGTAGGTAAGCAGGGAGAGTGGTTGTGTCAAGCCGGGGGAGCGTCTGGCATAAAGTAGCGAAATGGTTATTTGTTTGCTCAGCTGCGTCAACATTAGTGAGATGGCTAAGGAAGGGGAGGGGGTGTGTCTTATTGTTTAGTCCACAGAGTTCTTTAAGCTTACCATACCATTGACTGATGTTGGTCTGCTTCAGGTGTTGTAATTTGGTTGGGTAGTGGGACTTCTTTGCAGTGCGTATTTCGCGGATGACTTGGTTGCGAAGGGACCTGTAGCGGATGTGGTCATTGAGATGAAAGGCTCTGTCTCTCTGTTGCATAAGTCTTTTGATCCGAGGTGTGATCCAGGGCAAGTCAGCTGGGTGAGATCTGACGGACTTCTCGGGGAAGAAGTGGTGGTGAGCTTCCGTGGTGGTGTTGGTATAATTTATCCATTTGGTTTCCACGTCATCCACGCTAAGTACTTCAGTCCAGGGATGGTGAACTATCCACTGCCCGAAGAGGCGCACTGCAGAGTCAGTAATCGGCCTGTAGGTCTTGATGTAGGGTCTCTGTACTTGAGTGGGAGTGGCAGCTGGGGACCAGAGCACTGATAAGTGTGTGCTACACCCGATAGGAGGCATTGGTTGAGGTGGTTGGTACTGGTCCGCTAAGTCAGTTAAGATAAGGTCAAGGGTAGTTTGACCGTGTGTGGGGAAGGTCACAACTTGTGATAGTGATAGCTGGTCCTGGATATCAGTGGTGTCAATTTCATTAAAATCCCCACATAATACTAACTTGGCACATGGGTACCTAACTCTGAGGTGGTAATGAGATGATTGATAAGAGTGTCTCTGGTGGGTGATCGAGGCGGATGGTATGCCACACAGATTATGATGGAAGCAGTGTGGCGCGGGTGGGCCCGTGGCACAACACGTACCCATAATGCTTCCACATCTGCTGGGACTTGAACATCCAGGCGTGACGAGCGTAGGTCATCTTGACAGAAGAGGGCAACGCCCCCTCCTCGTCTATGTGAACGAAGGTGATGAAAGAGTTGATATCCCTCAATATGACATGTTTCAGGCACAATTTGCCAAGCCTCACACATGGCAACGACGCTCGCGGCGGCTGACCTGACTGTAGTTGCCAGCTCATCGAACTTGTTAGCTAGGGAAGTGACGTTGGATAGCAGTAGAGACGGGAGATCATACCATACCCGTGGAACTTCAGTGTGTGTGTGTGTGTGTGTGTGTGTGTGTGTGTGTGTGTGTGTGTGTGTGTGCGTGCGTGTGTTTAGGGCTTTTCTCTTTTCTTTTCACAGGGAGAGAGAGAGAGAGAGAGAGAGAGAGAGAGAGAGAGAGAGAGAGAGAGAGAGAGAGAGAGTACAATACCATCACCAACATCAGTATATAGAAGACTCCAATACTAATTAGAAATAGAAAAGGGGGAGAAAAGACTCAAAGAGAAGGGGAGATGAGGGGGGAGAGGAGGAGGGGCTTAGGATATAGAGAAACTTGAGAGAGAAGGGAGGGGAGAGAAATAACAGGGAAGGAAGGAGGGGAAGGGGAGGTGGGGAGGGGAGGGGGGAGGTATATAGAATGACTAGAGAGATGGGGAAGTGAGGGGAGGGGGGAGGGGAGGTGAAGGGGCAAAGCAAGGAGGGGAGGGGGGAAGATAAGTTGGAGAGGAGGAGGAGAAGGGGGCAGGGAGGGGGAAGGAGGAGGAAGGAGGGGAAGGAACATCAAACGCTTCCATGTTAAAGAGACATAAATGAGTTTTTAAATTTCTTTCTTTCTTTTTTTCTTTCTTTCTTTCTTTCTTTTTCTTTCTTTCTTTCTTACTTTCTTTCTTTCTTTCTTTCACACACCAAGTTACATAAACGGACGGACGGACACGTTTTATGTATTACGAGGTTGTTAGTGAAACGTGATGGCATGTGTCCGTAGAGTTATGAGAGAGAGAGAGAGAGAGAGAGAGAGAGAGAGAGAGAGAGAGAGAGAGAGAGACAATATCACCACTACGAACGATCATTATCACCAGACATCTCTCTCCACACACCATATACAACACAGTCAATATTACCTACGCCAGACGCAGGTTCGCCAGGTGTTCTAATGCTCACCCTGGCGGTAGGTTAGGTCAAGTGAGCGAGGGTCTACAGTACACAAAGCAGGTGATGTATGGAGGTTGGCTATTGGCCAGCTTTGAGAATCGATAGCCAATAGGAGGTCAGCTTTTTACTCTTTGTTTACGCGTGAGGGCTAAATATAGTGTGATATATTAACGTAGGCCTAATATATCAATAAACATGTCAATATAGGCCTAATATATCAGTAAACATATCAATATAGGCCTAATATATCAATAAACATATCAATATAGGCCTAATATATCAATAAACATATTAATATAGGCCTAATATATCAATAAACATATCAATATAGGCCTAATATGTCAATAAACATATCAATATAGGCCTAATATATCAATAAACATCAATATAGGCCTAATATATCAATAAACATGTCAATATAGGCGTGATATAAGGGAATATAGACCTAATTTATCCTATTATAAACAGTATATCATCAGAATATATCAATATATATCATGCCAGTTATGGGAGATAATATGTCATGATAGAAAATTATATTATAAAAGGTGGGTTAGGTTAAGTTAGGTTAGGTTAGGTTAGGTTAGGTTAGGTTGGGTTAGGTTAGGTTAGGTTAGGTTAGGTTACAGTGTTATATTGCAGTGATTCGTTTATATCAATGGTGTGTGTGTGTGTGTGTGTGTGTGTGTGTGTGTGTGTGTGTGTGTGTGTGTGTGTGTGTGTTTTCTTTCACTCTCTCTCTCTCTCTCTCTCTCTCTCTCTCTCTCTCTCTCTCTCTCTCTCTCTCTCTCTTTATTAACTTGAGTCAATCATTAGGTAAGATGATTGACTTAATATACCTTGAGGAAATGCACTTGAGGTCGTGGACTCTAGCGTGACCTACGACAATTCTACTTAAAATTCCTTTAAACTTTTACCACAAATAGAGAATTAAGGGGATACTTATGTCGTTTGTAAGTATATTAAGTGATGTTTACTTAAGTGTGTGTGTGTTTTATGTGTGTTTGTGTGTGTGTTTTTATAAGTGTGTGTGTGTGTGTGTGTGTTTTTATAAGTGTGTGTGTGTGTGTTTTTATAAGTGTGTGTGTGTGTGTGTGTGTGTGTGTGTGTGTGATGATAAATCTCTTGATGTTTGTGGTGTGGGGGTAGGGTGTGGTGGTTTGGGTGTAGGGTGTGGTGGTGTAGGTGTAGGGTGTGGTGGTGTGGGTGTAAGGTGTGGTGGTGTGGGTGTAAGGTGTGGTGGTGTGGGTGTAGGGTGTGGTGGTGTGGGTGTAGGGTGTGGTGGTGTGGGTGAAGGGTGTGGTGGTGTGGGTGTAGGGTGTGGTGGTGTGGGTGTAGGGTGTGGTGGTGTGGGTGAAGGGTGTGGTGGTGTGGGTGAAGGATGTGGTGGTGTGGGTGTAGGGTGTGGTGGTGTGGGTGTAGGGTGTGGTGGTGTGGGTGTAAGACGTGGTGGTGTAGGTGTAGGGTGTGGTGGTGTGGGTGTAAGACGTGGTGGTGTGGGTGCAAGGTGTGGTGGCGTGGGTGTAAGACGTGGTGGTGTGGGTGTAAGACGTGGTGGTGTGGGTGTAAGGTGTGGTGGTGTGGGTGTAAGACGTGGTGGTGTGGGTGTAAGACGAGGTGGTGTGGGTGTAAGACGTGGTGGTGTGGGTGTAAGACGTGGTGTTGTGGGTGTAGGGTGTGGTGGTGTGGGTGTAAGACGTGGTGGTGTGGGTGTAAGACGTGGTGGTGTGGGTGTAAGACGTGGTGGTGTGGGTGTAAGGTGTGGTGGTGTGGGTGTAAGACGTGGTGGTGTGGGTGTAAGACGTGGTGGTGTGGGTGTAAGACGTGGTGTTGTGGGTGTAAGACGTGGTGGCGTGGGAGGAGGCGCGCGTGTCCACCATGCCCAGCTAGGCGCGCCTCGCTTTAAAGCTGTTGTGTTCGCCCACAACCACCAGGCGTGTTTGTGGGGGGGGGGGGGGGGGGAGTTACTTCACTACTACTAGCTCTACTACTATCACTATTAATACAAACTACTACTATTACTACTAGCACACTACTACTACTAGAACGGCTAGTACACCACCACTCTATCTCTCCTTCCTCCTCAAATCCCTGCATCCCCTCCCTCCCCCCCCTTCTGCAGTTGCACAGTGGCTGGGTGGTGCAGTAGTCATAGCGGCGGCAGGACCACCAGGTTCGCATCTCCCTCTCCCCCCCTCCCCATCCTCCCCCTTCCCTTTCCCTCTGTCCTAAGGAGGGATCCTCTTTAACTTTGGGCTAGTGAGAACATGACCCCTTCCCCCCTCCCTTCCTTCCTTCCTTCCCCCCTCCCCTCACCCCCTCCCCTCACCCCCTCCCCTCACCCCCCTTCTCTCCGCGGTGTGTTGTTGTCATTGTTGTAGTGTTTGTTTGTTTATGTTGTGTACCTGTGTCAGCTGTCTCCATCTACCCCCTTCCTCACTACTTACCTGGCTCATCTACCGACCCGTGGGGAAGGGGTGTGGTGATGGGGAGGGGGTGTGGTGATGGGGAGGGGGTGTGGTGATGGGGAGGGGGTGTGGTGATGGGGAAGGGATGTGGTGATGGGGAGAGGGTGTGGTGATGGGGAGGGAGAGTGTGGTGAAGGGGAAGGGGTGTGGTGATGGGGAGGGGGTGTGGTGATGGGGAGGGGGTGTGGTGATGGGGAAGGAATGTGGTGATGGGGAGGGGGTGTGGTGATGGGGAGGGGGTGTGGTGATGGGGAAGGGATGTGGTGATGGGGAGAGGGTGTGGTGATGGGGAGGGAGAGTGTGGTGAAGGGGAAGGGGTGTGGTGATGGGGAGGGGGTGTGGTGATGGGGAGGGAGGCATTGAGGAGTGTTATTTACCTAGCTATAAGGGGAGGAGAGGGTCCCCTTAGTCGCCCCTTAAGGGAACTCTCGCCCTCCCTTTACATCAACCAGCCCTTTTTTGAATAGTGGAGCCCAGGAGGGGTGAGGGGAGGGGGTGAGAGGGAGAGGGGGTAGGGGGAGAGGGTGAGAGGGAGAGGGGGTAGGGGGAGGGGTGGTGGGTGAAAGGAGGGGAGGGGCGGGGGAGGAGTTTGTATTGGAGACAGTACCCCGCAGGCTGTGTGTGTGTGTCATACTATCTCTTGAAGGCGTTCTCTATGCTGTCTCTCTCAACCTCCAGTAAGTGTCTCTCACCCTCTACTGTCTCTCACTCTACTGTCTCTCACTCTCTACTGTCTCTCACCCTCTACTGTCTCTCACCCTCTACTGTCTCTCACCCTCTACTGTCTCTCACTCTACTGTCTCTCACTCTCTACTGTCTCTCACTCTCTACTGTCTCTCGCCCTCTCTACTGTCTCTCACCCTCTACTGTCTCTCACTCTCTACTGTCTCTCACTCTCTACTGTCTCTCACCCTCTACTGTCTCTCACCCTCTACTGTCTCTCACTCTCTACTGTCTCTCACTCTCTACTGTCTCTCACTCTCTACTGTCTCTCACTCTCTACTGTCTCTCACCCTCTACTGTCTCTCACTCTCTACTGTCTCTCACTCTCTACTGTCTCTCACCCTCTACTGTCTCTCACTCTCTACTGTCTCTCACCCTCTACTGTCTCTCGCCCTCTACTGTCTCTCACCCTCTACTGTCTCTCACCCTCTACTGTCTCTCACCCTCTACTGTCTCTCACCCTCTACTGTCTCTCGCCCTCTACTGTCTCTCACCCTCTACTGTCTCTCACCCTCTACTGTCTCTCACCCTCTACTGTCTCTCACTCTCTACTGTCTCTCACTCTCTACTGTCTCTCACCCTCTACTGTCTCTCACCATCTACTGTCTCTCACCCTCTACTGTCTCTCACTCTCTACTGTCTCTCGCCCTCTACTGTCTCTCACTCTCTACTGTCTCTCACCCTCTACTATCTCTCACCCTCTACTGTCTCTCACTCTCTACTGTCTCTCACTCTCTACTGTCTCTCGCCCTCTACTGTCTCTCACTCTACTGTCTCTCACTCTCTACTGTCTCTCACTCTCTACTGTCTCTCGCCCTCTCTACTGTCTCTTACCCTCTACTGTCTCTCACTCTCTACTGTCTCTCGCCCTCTACTGTCTCTCGCCCTCTACTGTCTCTCACCCTCTACTGTCTCTCACCCTCTACTGTCTCTCACCCTCTACTGTCTCTCACCCTCTATTGTCTCTCACCCTCTACTGTCTCTCACCCTCTACTGTCTCTCACTCTCTACTGTCTCTCGCCCTCTACTGTCTCTCACTCTACTGTCTCTCACCCTCTACTGTCTCTCACCCTCTACTGTCTCTCACTCTACTGTCTCTCGCCCTCTCTACTGTCTCTCACCCTCTACTGTCTCTCACTCTCTACTGTCTCTCGCCCTCTACTGTCTCTCGCCCTCTACTGTCTCTCACCCTCTACTGTCTCTCACCCTCTACTGTCTCTCACCCTCTACTGTCTCTCACCCTCTACTGTCTCTCACTCTCTACTGTCTCTCACCCTCTACTGTCTCACCCTCTACTGTCTCACCCTCTACTGTCTCTCACCCTCTACTGTCTCTCACCCTCTACTGTCTCACCCTCTACTGTCTCTCACCCTCTACTGTCTCTCACCCTCTACTGTCTCTCACTCTACTGTCTCTCACTCTACTGTCTCTCACCCTCTACTGTCTCACCCTCTACTGTCTCTCACCCTCTACTGTCTCTCACCCTCTACTGTCTCTCACTCTACTGTCTCTCACTCTACTTTCTCACCCTCTACTGTCTCTCACCCTCTACTGTCTCTCACCCTCTACTGTCTCTCGCCCTCTACTGTCTCTCACCCTCTACTGTCTCTCACCCTCTACTGTCTCTCACTCTCTACTGTCTCTCACCCTCTACTGTCTCTCACTCTTTACTGTCTCTCACTCTCTACTGTCTCTCACCCTCTACTGTCTCTCACTCTCTACTGTCTCTCGCCCTCTCTACTGTCTCTCACCCTCTACTGTCTCTCACTCTACTGTCTCTCACCCTCTACTGTCTCTCACCCTCTACTGTCTCTCAGTTTCGGGGTAATTTGTGTGTCTTTGGCGAGATTGTGTACACATGTAGAGACTGTGTACACATGAGGGTTTATGTACACATGTTGGGCTCTGTACACATGTAGGGTCTGTGTACCCATATATAAATATGTACATGGATACTCAATGTAAACACACACACACACACACACACACACACACAGCGACTCTTAGTCCAAGAAATTGACACCAAGTAACCGTTGCGGGAAGCTCGCTATTTTGGGGGCTATTTTTAAGGGAGTCTATTTTTAGGCTATTTTTAAGGGAGGTTTGTTGGGGCTATTTTTAAGGTGTCTATTTTTGGTGATGGGCCTAAGTATTTGGGTATGGGGTCTATTTTTTTGGGGAGGGCTGGGTCGGTTTCTTATGGGAGGGTGGGGAGGAAGGGCTGAACTAAACCTGTGTTAATATACTTGCCATTGTCTGTTAACCTTAGTATTTATTCATATCAGTAAGAACAGGTGAAAAAGTAAGTCTGTCTGTCTCTGTCTGTCTGTCTGTCTGTCTCTGTCTGTCTGTCTGTTTGTTTTGATTACATCCTGTCACCCCGAGCAACCTTACCACATTCAATATTTCAGGTTTACATAACATTAAACAGAAAACAAACAAACAACGTTAAAATATCTGAGAAAATGGGAATAATAATAATTTAGAATAATATGAATGACTCGATAACCAATGAATAATCTTGAAATAATCGAGAATTGAATCGATTATTTAATATTTGATTACTCGAGTGTAACCCGGGTCTAAGATCGATTACGCCACCGTGACGTCACCCCTAAATGTAAACAAAGTTGGGTGCAGCGGAAGACACTGACTTGGCAGGGGGGGGGGGGGGGGGGGGAGGGGGGGGAGGGGGAGAGGGGAGGGGGGAGGGGTGTTTAGTTCAATATTTCGTGATTTTTTAGTTGTTTATTTGTTTTTGGTTGTTGTCTTTGTTTGAGAATGGTTACGTATCATCTCTCTCTCTCTCTCTCTCTCTCTCTCTCTCTCTCTCCGTCTTCATATTATTATTATTATTATTATTATTATTATTATTATTATTATTACTATTATTATTATTATTATTATTATTATTATTATTATATTATTATTATTATTATTATTATTATTATTATTATTATTATATATTATTATTATTATTATTATTATTATTGTTATTATTATTGTTATTATTATTATTATTATTATTATTATTATTATTATTATTATTATTACTATTATTATTATTATTATTATTATTATTATTATTATTATTATTATTATTATTATTATTATTATTATTATTATTATTATTATTATTATTATTATTATTATTATTATTATTATTATTATTACTATTATTATTATTATTATTATTATTATTATTATTATTATTATTATTATTATTATTATTATTATTATTACTATTATTATTATTATTA
>CAUDMG010000540.1:690000-697500 GCA_958450375.1 Homarus gammarus | reverse complement strand
GTATCAAGAAAGACGCCGACCGATACCTCCTCAAAGATAAGTAAGTAATACAAGTTGTGTGTGTGTGTGTGTGTGTGTGTGTGTGTGTGTGTCGCGCCTCAGTAGCTGCCTCATGAACGATATGTATGCGTGTGTAGAGTCTTGTATTATTTCAGTAGACTTGTTACACACCCGTTGTATGTCTGTGTATGATCGATGCCCTCATGCAAGACTGAGCGCCGCACTCGTATATGCGTTGTATGATCCTGTGCAGTCGTGTTGCCCTTGTGTATACATCAATACACCCTTGTTACACGTATACATGGTTGTGTATGACTGTCTGGCGTACATGACTGTGTATGTTAGTGAGTGAACGTGTATGGCTGTATGTGCGTGTGTGAACATGTATGACTGCAATGTTAAATAGATTGATTGATAGATAGGAACATACATAAAAAATACATTCAAACAAACATACATACATACATACATACATACATACGTACATACATAGTCTCATTTCCGTTTAATCCAATAAAATAACAAAGTAACGTAATCAACAAAGAACAAATGCCAAACCTCAATAACGAAAAATAACAATAACGTTAAATAGTGAGTAAAAAAAATAAATAAATAACGAAATATATTGGAAAACGGGAAATTAAATCAAGATGAAAGAGAAAACGGAGCCACGAGAGAAAACTGTTAGGGGGTAATTAATGTAATCAACCACTTGCTAACCACATTGAAACAACCAAATGAAAAAAAAAGCGATATGACGTAGATGGTGACGTAGATGTGTGGAAATGTGTATGTAAAATGTGTATATGTGGAAATGTGTATGTAAAATGTGTATGTGTGGAAATGTGTATGTAAAATGTGTATGTGTGGAAATGTGTATGTAAAATGTGTATGTGTGGAAATGTGTATGTAAAATGTGTATGTGTGGAAATGTGTATGTAAAATGTGTATGTGTGGAAATGTGTATGTAAAATGTGTATGTGTGGAAATGTGTATGTAAAATGTGTATGTGTGGAAATGTGTATGTAAAATGTGTATGTGTGGAAATGTGTATGTAAAATGTGTATGTGTGGAAATGTGTATGTAAAATGTGTATGTGTGGAAATGTGTATGTAAAATGTGTATGTGTGGAAATGTGTATGTAAAATGTGTATGTGTGGAAATGTGTATGTAAAATGTGTATGTGTGGAAATGTGTATGTAAAATGTGTATGTGTGGAAATGTGTATGTAAAATGTGTATGTGTGGAAATGTGTATGTAAAATGTGTATGTGTGGAAATGTATATAGTATGTGAAATATATACAGTATTTAGAAATATATGTAAATATTGTATGTTTTAATACATGGTGTACTGTATATGTAATTAATACAGTGTATGGATAAATATTAATCCTTTGACTAATGGAGACAGTATTATGATAGATTGTGTGTGCTGTATATGTGTGTGTGTGTGTGTGTGTGTGTGGTGAAAGATCATAAATTGGTTGGTCAATATTTAAGTAACTTTTTGTGCATTTTTTATTAATTTTATTTTTTTAATATTTTAATTTTTTTTCTCATTATTTATTCATTTTTATTTTTGTTATTAATTTTATATATTCTTTCATTATCATCTTTACTCTATTTTGTTGTTGTTTATTGTTATTTGTTGTTGTTTGTTGTAGTTGTTGTGGTTGTTAGGTGTTTACAGACCCCTCATTACCCTACCTGTGTTGCCTGTTGACGTCACTCTTTGTTTATACTGGTGACGTCACTCTTCGTAGTAGTGGTGACGTCACTCTTTGTTTATACTGGTGACGTCACTCTTCGTAGTAGTGGTGACGTCACGGTTTGTTTACATTGATGATTTTATAATCGTTTTGTCCTAATTGATTACGTCATAGTTGTGTATATACTGTATGATTAATGCTGGGAATGATAGTATATTGATGACGTCACAATGACCATCTTAATTAACGATGTTGTAGTTTGTTGATATATGTGACGTCATAAGTACTTGCAGTGTGTGTGTGTGTGTGTGTGTGTGTGTGTGTGTGTGTGTGTGTGTGTGTGTGTGAAATAACTTTATCTCCAAAAATGACAACAGAAAAAAAAAGCTACAATTGAGTTTAGTAAATTTTAGAATATGTTGCGTCACTGATTGCAAATTGAGAATCTATATTAGTGAGAAAAAAGCTCTCATTTGATTTTGGTGTTGATGGTACTGGTGTTGTCTCTCTGGTAATGTACGGTAATAGAAATACTAAAATTAATTAATTATTCTTTTATTTTTGTATTATTTTTTACACTAACTGAATAATATAACCCATTTTAAAAGACTTTGGTAATATCCGGAGGAATTCTTGTTCCAGCTGGCAGCCAAGATATATTTTTATGTGATGTAGAAATATATTAGTTTTTTCTTCGCGTAAATAAAACGCCCCGGCATCCACTACACATGTTGGTTCGTATATATATATTAAAAAAAAAAAAAAAAGATAAAAATAAAATATTATGAACACGAAAAAGACAGCGAAAATGGCTGGCGGGGAAATAATTCTGAATTTCATATCGTTCCAACACTTCATTTCAATTTCGGTGCAAATGTATTAAAGATGAAGTGTGCGTCGCGCGGCTCAGTCACCCGCCAGCCCTGCTTCGTACTGCACGCTGCCCTGCCTCACACTCACACCACACCCTGCCTCACACCGCACACTGCCCTGCCTCACACCGCACACTGCCCTGCCTCACACCGCACGTTGCCCTGCCTCACACCGCACACTGCCCTACCTCACACCGCACGCTGCCCTGCCTCACACCGCACACTGCCCTGCCTCACACTCACACCACACCCTGCCTCACACCACACACTGCCCTGCCTCACACCGCACACTGCCCTACCTCACACCGCACACTGCCCTGCCTCACACCGCACACTGCCCTGCC
This sequence comes from Homarus gammarus, assembly GCA_958450375.1. Lineage (NCBI taxonomy): Eukaryota > Metazoa > Arthropoda > Malacostraca > Decapoda > Nephropidae > Homarus > Homarus gammarus. The sequence goes on along the minus strand of CAUDMG010000540.1, from coordinate 694,574 downwards.
TCACACCGCACGCTGCCCTGCCTCACATCCTAAGGGACGGGAGGAGGAGGAGGATGAGATGTAGAGGAGGGGATGACGGGATGAAGGAGGAGGAGGAAAGGAAGAGGAACGGGAACTGGGGAAGTGAGAGAAAGAAGGGAGGAGGAGGGGATGAAAGGGTAAGAAGAAATAACTAGATAAAATAATAAATAAAATGAATAATAATCGAATAAAATAAACTAATGGACAGACAGACACACAGACAGACAGACAGACAGACAGACAGACACACACAGACAGACACACAGCCTTGAACACTTAACACACACAACACATACACCTGAAATTTTTATAATAACTAATAATATACACATTAATTAAGAGCTATTTATTACCCACAGGTGATAATTCAGGTGTGTGTGTGTGTGTGTGGAGAGACATATGTATATACCTGAAATATGTATAGTTTATGTATATATATATATGTGTGTTGGTGTTATGTATAGCCCTAACTAATGTGTATAGTGTTGTATAATAAAAAAAAACAATTCCTGATTTATTATTGTGTTATAATTATGAAGCAGTTATTGTATTATGTACTGAGGGTTCGGGGTATCGGGAGTCGGGTTCGGGGTATCGGGAGTCGGGTTCGGAGTGTCGGGAGTCGGGTTCGGAGTGTCGGGAGTCGGGTTCGGAGTGTCGGGAGTCGGGTTCGGAGTGTCGGGAGTCGGGTTCGGAGTGTCGGGATCGGATTCGGGGAGTTGGGATTCGGTTATAAAGACATCCACAGATACACATATATAAACCAAGATAAAGACATACACAGACAGACAGACACAGACAGACACAGACATAGTAGGTAGCAGGCGAGGGTAAGGTGAGGAGGGGAATAAAAATCAATATATAGATTTGAGGGAAAATTATTTTAAAATTTGGCACCAGTGAGAGGGAGTGAGAGATAGGGGGGGGGTGAGGGAGAGATAGGGGGGGGGGAGTGAGGGATGGGGGGGGGAAAGATAGGGGGGGAGTGAGGGAGAGAGATAGGTGAGTAGTAGAGAGAGAGAGAGAAAAAAGAAAGAAAGAACTAAAAAAATTACCCCCAAAAAATTCAACTCCGCCCCCCCTCCCTCCCCTCCCTCCCCTCCCGTTCCGTTCCGTTCCGTTCGTCCGCCTCAGATGGGAAGGAAATAGAACGGAAGTAGGGAAAGTTGACGGGGACCTGAACGTGGATTGAAGGGCTGGAACGACGGCCAACGACCCTAAACTTTGGCTAGGTCTGGCCTAAACTTTGACTAGGTCTGGCCTAAACTTTGGCTATTGCGGGCTAGGAGAGGCATCCTGGGTATAATTGTTCTATTGCCGACACCCTAAGAGAAGTGTATGGGGGGTGTATGGTAGGTGGTGTATGGTGGGTGGTGTATGGTAGGTGGTGTATGGTGGGTGGTGTATGGTAGGTGGTGTATGGTAGGTGGTGTATGGTGGGTGGTGTATGGTAGGTGGTGTATGGTGGGTGGTGTATGGTAGGTGGTGTATGGTGGGTGGTGTATGGTAGGTGGTGTATGGTGGGTGGTGTATGGTAGGTGGTGTATGGTAGGTGGTGTATGGTGGGTGGTGTATGGTGGGTGTATGGTGTCTGGTAGGTGATGTATGGTGGGTGGTGTATGGTAGGTGGTGTATGGTAGGTGGTGTATGGTAGGTGGTGTATGGTGGGTGGTGTATGGTAGGTGGTGTATGGTGGGTGGTGTATGGTAGGTGGTGTATGGTAGGTGGTGTATGGTAGGTGGTGTATGGTGGGTGGTGTATGGTGGGTGTATGGTGTCTGGTAGGTGATGTATGGTGGGTGGTGTATGGTAGGTGTATGGTGTCTGGTAGGTGATGTATGGTGGGTGGTGTATGGTAGGTGGTGTATGGTAGGTGGTGTATGGTAGGTGTATGGTGTATGGTAGGTGGTGTATGGTGGGTGGTGCATGGTAGGTGTATGGTGGGTGGTGTATGGTGGGTGGTGTATAGTAGGTGGTGTATGGTAGGTGGTGTATGGTGTATGGTAGGTGGTGTATGGTAGGTGGTGTATGGTAGGTGGTGTATGGTAGGTGGTGTATGGTAGGTGGTGTATGGTGTCTGGTAGGTGATGTATGGTGGGTGGTGTATGGTAGGTGGTGTATGGTAGGTGGTGTATGGTGGGTGTATGGTAGGTGGTGTATGGTGGGTGTATGGTGTCTGGTAGGTGATGTATGGTGGGTGGTGTATGGTAGGTGGTGTATGGTAGGTGGTGTATGGTAGGTGTATGGTGTATGGTAGGTGGTGTATGGTGGGTGTTGTATCATGAGAGGTGTATGGTGGGTGGTGTATGGTGGGTGGTGTATAGTTGGTGGTGTATGGTAGGTGGTGTATGGTGTATGGTAGGTGGTGTATGGTGGGTGTATGGTAGGTGGTGTATGGTAGGTGTATGGTGTATGGTAGGTGGTGTATGGTGGGTGTATGGTGTATGGTAGGTGTATGGTGTATGGTAGGTGATGTATGGTGGGTGTATGGTAGGTGGTGTATGGTGGGTGTATGGTAGGTGTATGGTGTATGGTAGGTGATGTATGGTGGGTGGTGTATGGTAGATGGTGTATGGTAGGTGGTGTATGGTAGGTGTATGGTGTATGGTAGGTGATGTATGGTGGGTGGTGTATGGTAGATGGTGTATGGTAGGTGGTGTATGGTAGGTGTATGGTGTATGGTCGGTGGTTTATGGTGGGTGGTGTATGGTAGGTGGTGTATGGTAGGTGGTGTATGGTAGGTGTATGGTGTATGGTAGGTGGTGTATGGTGGGTGTATGGTAGGTGGTGTATGGTGGGTGTATGGTGGGTGTATGGTAGGTGGTGTATGGTGGGTGTATGGTAGGTGGTGTATGGTAGGTGTATGGTGTATGGTCGGTGGTTTATGGTGGGTGGTGTATGGTAGGTGGTGTATGGTAGGTGTATGGTGTATGGTAGGTGGTGTATGGCGGGTGTATGGTAGGTGGTGTTTGGTGGGTGTATGGTAGGTGGTGTATGGTAGGTGTATGGTGTATGGTCGGTGGTTTATGGTGGGTGGTGTATGGTAGGTGGTGTATGGTAGGTGTATGGTGTATGGTAGGTGGTGTATGGCGGGTGTATGGTAGGTGGTGTATGGTGGGTGGTATATGGTATGTGGTGTATGGTGGGTGTATGGTAGGTGGTGTATGGTAGGTGGTGTATGGTGGGTGGTATATGGTATGTGGTGTATGGTGGGTGTATGGTAGGTGGTGTATGGTAGGTGGTGTATGGTAGGTGTATGGTGTATGGTAGGTGGTGTATGGTAGGTGGTGTATGGTGTTACAGGGTCGGGTCAAGTGCCATTATGTTTGTTTGTGTATGTTTGTGTGGGCTTGTATGTATGTATGTGTGTGTGTTTGTTTGTTGTGGCTTTGTATGTGTATGATTGTTTATGTTACACAAAGACAATAACAGCAACAATCAGGTCACACAAACACAACAACAACAACAACAACAACAATCAGGTCACACAAACACAACAACAACAACAACAACAACAATCAGGTCACACAACAACAACAACAACAACTAGGTCACACAACAACACCGAAACTCCCTGTACTATATAAGGTCATAAGCATAAGAAGATTGTTACTCAGGTTGGCACTGTCTTGCCCCAGGCTTCCTCACAGCATCTTGTTAGTAATTAAGTAGTTTGTAAGTCACCGGCACCTACTTGAAGCACCTGGCACTCTGACGTCATCAAAAACCTGGCACTCTGATGTCATTATAAGCCTGGCACTCTGACGTCATCATATTAGGTGTAATAAGCCTGGCACTCTAACGTCATTATAGGCTTGGCACTCTGACGTCATCATGGTAGTTGTAATTAGGTTGGCACTGTAACGACCACTGTTGCTGTAAAGGGAAAGCAAAAAAAATATGACTAGGGAAAAAATGACATAACCCTTAAGGGAAAAAAGTCGATGAAATAATGTCTGTCTAGGGAACAATATACCAAGAAAAAAATAATGCAGGGAAAAATACACCGGGGAAATAAATGTATGACTAGGGAAAAAATACATAACTCTCAAGGAAAAAAATTGTACAGAGGAAAAAATGTATGGATTAGGGGGAGAAAAAATAGCAGGCCGGAAAGAAATAATTATTGGGAGGGAAAAAAGTGGATCTATATATTTTCCCTGCCAGCTGAGGTGTGTGTGTGTGTGTGTGTGTGTGTGTGTGTGTTGTCAGAAGATGTGAGAGGGGTATGAGAGGGAGGTGTGAGAAGGAGGTAAGTGGGATGTGAGAGCGAGGTGTCGAGTGGTGTGAGAGGGAGGTGTCGAGAGGGAAGTGAGAGGGAGGTGTTGAGAGGGGTGTGAGAGGGAGGTGGCGAGTGGGGTGTGAGATGGAAGTGTCGAGAGGGAGGTGGTGAGTGGGGTCTGAGATGGAGGTGTCGAGAGGGAAGTGAGAGGGAGGTGTTGAGAGGGGTGTGAGAGGGAGGTGGCGAGTGGGGTGTGAGAGGGAGGTGGCGAGTGGGGTGTGAGATGGAAGTGTCGAGAGGGAGGTGGTGAGTGGGGTCTGAGATGGTGTCGA
>CAUDMG010000540.1:522500-682500 GCA_958450375.1 Homarus gammarus | reverse complement strand
TTCCCAGCAATATATTATGAACTATGACCTATTGTAATTTCCTAACGATATTTTAGAACTATTTCCTAAGCAATTGCAATATTTCCCAGCGCTATCTCCGGCGTGCTATGCAACATGGAGAGCTCTTGCAGGCCGAGTGGGTCCTCCTCTAGTGCACTTGAGGCGGTCGATTTTGCTGATGCTAATTACCACCTGTCGACTTGGTGCACTCGACCTGGTGTACTCGACATGGTGTATTCGACCTGGTGTACTCGTTCGACATGGTGTATTCGACCTGGTGTACTCGTTCGACATGGTGTATTCGACCTGGTGTACTCGTTCGACATGGTGTATTCGACCTGATGTACACGATCTGATGTACTATGGTGTACTCGATATGGTGTACTCGACCTGGTGTACTCGATCTGGTGTACGCGATCTGGTGTACTCGATCTGGTGTATTCGACCTGGTGTATTCGATTGACCTGGTGTATTCGACCTGGTGTAGTAGGTGTCGAGATGGCGTGACGTAAGGAGACAGGGAGGGGGAGGGAGGGGAAGGGAGGGGGTGAGGGGGGGAGGGTTGAACCAAGTTATTTTTGTGAAGGTTACCATGACACCATATTTAGACTATTCCCCCTCATACAGGTGAGTGGGGTGGTGAGTGGGGGTGTTCGATGAGTGGGGGGTGTTAGGTGAGTAGGGGAGAATGTTAGGTGAGTGGAGTGGGGGTATTGGGTGAGTGGGTGTAGGGGTGTTGGGTGAGTGTGGTGGGGGTATTAGGTGAGTGGGTGTAGGGGTGTTGGATGAGTGGGGTGGGGAATGTTGGATGAGTGGGGGAGTGGGAGGCGGAGCTTGTTCGAGGGTAGATAAGGTGGGGGTGCAGTCAAGTTATCATATATACAGTATATATTTTTGGACAACTAGACCTCTCCCTGCCCTCCCTCACCTCTCCCTATCCTCCCTCACCTCTCCCTACCCTCCCTCACCTCTCCCTATCCTCCCTCACCTCTCCCTACCCTCCCTCACCTCTCCCTATCCTCCCTCACCTCTCCCTATCCTCCCTCACCTCTCCCTACCCTCCCTCACCTCTCCCTACCCTCCCTCACGTCTCCCTTCCCTCCCTCACCTCTCCCTACCCTCCCTCACCTCTCCCTACCCTCCCTCACCTCTCCCTATCCTCCCTCACCTCTCCCTATCCTCCCTCACCTCTCCCTACCCTCCCTCACCTCTCCCTACCCTCCCTCACGTCTCCCTATCCTCCCTCACGTCTCCCTTCCCTCCCTCACCTCTCCCTACCCTCCCTCACCTCTCCCTACCCTCCCTCACCTCTCCCTATCCTCCCTCACCTCTCCCTATCCTCCCTCACCTCTCCCTTCCCTCCCTCACCTCTCCCTTCCCTCCCTCACCTCTCCCTATCCTCCCTCACCTCTCCCTACCCTCCCTCACCTCTCCCTACCCTCCCTCACCTCTCCCTATCCTCCCTCACCTCTCCCTGTCGCCAAGATCTCTCTCTCATACGTCACATTCCTCTTCGATAAATTCATTAAATATATTTCAACACTTTTTGTCCAGTGAGGAAATTAATTTTTCACTGATAGTTGATGAAAGATATGTGGCCATGGCCCTTGTTGCCTTGGTGACTGATGTGTGGCCATGTGGCCATGGCCCTTGTTGCCTTGGTGACTGATGTGTGGCCATGGCCCTTGTTGCCTTGGTGACTGATGTGTGGCCGTGGCCCTTGTTGCCTTGGTGACTGATGTGGGGCCACGGCTCCTGTTGTGTGTGTGTGTGTGTGTGTGTGTGTGTGTGTGTGTGTGTCTCTAAAATCACTTGTCACGTGAACTTAAAACCTCCCAAACCCCAAATTCAAACCTAATGACGTCACACCTGCCTCTAAACACGTCACACCTGCCTCTGATGACATCATGCCCCTTGCCTCTGATGACGTCACCTCTCTCAATACCAAACCATATCGAACTCTTATTTCCAAATGAACTTTATCGCTAAAATAAAAAAAATAGAAACCCTCCACACACACACACCCTTAGGGAAATAAAAAATCAATTATTTATCCATTTTCTATAAAGTACCAACAGAAAACGGAACTAGGGGGTTGACCTTTATCTAGAAATAATGAAGAAAAAAAAATAATGTTAGTTACAATTTCACAATGGCTGAAGGCGGCAACACAAAAGACCTCCCTAAAAAAATGAACCCGAAGGACTCATAAAAAACGGGGTGTCGGAAACGGGGTAATAGAATAGTTTCATAAGGAGTTTGTGGGCGTGTGGGTGTGGGTGTGGGGGAGGGGGGTGTTGGAGGGAAGGGGTAGTGGAGGAAGGGGCGGTTGAGAGAGGTAACTGGGAGAGAAGGAGAGAAAGACGGAGAGAGAGAGAGAGAGAGAGAGAGAGAGAGAGAGAGAGAGAGAGAGAGAGAGAGAGAGTAAGACGTAATAAGTGAGAAAGGAAAAAGAAAGCAAGAATGGAGATAGAATAACGAATTGATAAAGTGAAACACACACACACACACACACACACAATTAGATTTAGTCATATGTAGTGTCATGTGACAAATTTATGTGTCAAGTTATCATTGTCAAGAAGAAGAAATAGAAACGAAACAACAAGAAGAAGAAACGAATAAAGAAGAAAAAAGCAACAACAAATAAGAAAAGTATAAAAAAAAGCAAAAAGAAAAAGAAAAGAACGACAAAACCTCGGAAAATAAAATATCCCCCGTCGCCTCCCTGCAAAACACTCACAGGTAAATATCGACCAAACCAACACACGGACGTAGATATATATATATATATTTATTTTTATTATTATATTTTCTTCTCCCTTCGTTGTCAGTCTTCTTATATGTTGGTCCACGTGTCACCTGGGGACCCATAGGGGGCGTAACATAATGTAAACAAACGTCAGCTGATCTAGGAATATGGCTGTGTTTACCTTTCTTACGAGCAACCAGGTGACAGAAACAGCTCCTGTGGACGACCCCAACCTTCATACGCCCTCACAAACACAATCTTACTGTCCTGTTGTGTCCTGTCTGGTCTGTCTGTCTGTCCCTGTCTTATCTTGTACTGGGCTTGTTGATTTGAAGGAACATGGTGTGACGGGGATGGGGGGGGGTGACGTCTGAGAGAAGGAGATAGAATTCATTTAACGTAACATTGTTTAGGGTGAAAAGTATAATGTCTGTCTGTCTGTCTGTCTGTCTGTCTGTATGTGTGGTCAAAGATAACACTGTACGCTTGTATGTATGGTAATGTGGAAACTTGTGACCGCCAACTCTACACACACACACACACACACACACACACACACACACACACACACACACACACACACACACACACACACACACACACACACGTCACCATAGAGTCATAGCCAACAAATTAAATTGGAAACCACACGTCAGTGAAGTTGTCAAATCCTCCAGTTTCCGTCTCCACCTCCTCCGCCGACTCAAGTCCCTCGGAGTTCCTGCACCCGAGCTCCTCAGTGTTTACACAACATTCATACTTCCCAAGCTCACCTATGCCTCCCACACCTGGTCTTCCTCCCTAAATGCCACACAACGTAAACACCTAGAAAAAGTGCAAAAGAGGGCATGCAAGATTATTCTCTCCCCTTCCTACTCCACATATCAAGAAGCGCTCAACACACTGACCCTTTCGACTCTCACTGACCATCACCACGACCTCATGTGCAAATTTGGTGAGAAGCTTCTGCACCATCCTCGACACCGGCTCCTACTACCACCTGAGATCCCTCGTCCGAGAACTGCTGTTCGACACCAACCGCATCCAGCCCATACGTGCACGAACTAATCCCTATAAGAACAGCCCAGTCCCAACCATTGTAAAAATTATCAATAACTTGTAATAAACCAGTGTATTCACTCCCAGTAAACACTACTCCTTGCACTGTCACTATGTTGAAATGCCCTGTAGTTTGAGCTTCTCCCCACCTAGTTATTATATATCATATTTGTATCACTTATGTTACTTGTATATATTATTTGTTAATCAAGAGACCCATTCCCTAATTATGTATAATTGTATATTTTCAGCCTTCTGACTGCCATGCTCTTTTAATGAACCGTTTATTATTATTATTATTATTATTATTATTATTATTATTATTGCTCTCACACACGCTTAAACACGCTTCGGTTATTCCATTGTTATTTGTAATGCTAACTGGTGATTCCTTCCCCTAACTTTACGGTCAATACAATGCCGTACCACATTACCACACTACCACAACACCAGACTACCACACTACCACACTACCACACCTCCACACTACCACACCTCCACACTACCACAACACCAGACTGCCACACTACCACACCACCAGACTACCACAACACTACACTACCACACTACCACACCTCCACACTACCAAAACACAACCACACCACCACTTCCACACCTCCACACGGGGGGGGGGGGGTGTTATTGTTACAAAGCCTCAGGCCAGTTAGTAATTTTTGCTGTTTCGTAATTGGTCGAGAATAATAAATGCTGATTGGCCCTTTACAATACGAGGTTTTGATTGGCTGGACTATTACGACAGGTCGCACGTGTGTGGCAGATGCTACTTCCATTACAGGTCAGGTCAGGTCACAGAATAATAACAATAACAATAATAATAATAATAATAATAATAATAATAATAATAATAATAATAATTAATTACATTTATAAGAACTATCTCCCGTCTCTAACCCCTCAATCTCTCCCCCTCCCCCCCTCCCCTTCTACCCCTTCCCCTCCCTCCCCCTCCCTCCCCTTCTCCCCCCTTCCCCTCACCTGGTAATCCACACCTGTACACACTTTACCTGGGTGTGTTCACGACCGTAAAATTAAGTTGTATTATTTTCACCTTTTCATAAATTACCTGTGTGTGTGTGTGTGTGTGTGTGTGTGTGTGCTGTAACTCAAGCTAGGTCACTGGTGTTCTAAGCTGCATTATAACCTGTTTTGTAACACTGGAGAGAGAGAGAGAGAGAGAGAGAGAGAGAGAGAGAGAGAGAGAGAGAGAGAGAGAGAGAGAGAGAGAGTCATTACTTGCCCTTAGATTGTATATAAAAAACTTAATTACTGAGAGGAATTAAAGACTCTCTCTCTCTCTCTCTCTCTCTCTCTCTCTCTCTCTCTCTCATGCCCTTTCCCTCCCCCTCCTTCATTTCCCCTTCCTCATCTCCCATATCCTTCCTTCTTTACACTTTTCCCCTCCCCTCCCTTCCCCCCTTACCCCCCCCCCCCTCCCCCTCCCTCTCCTCCTTTCAGCCATTATGTCTAGTCTTGCGTAAAGCTAGACTGAGAGAGAGAGAGAGAGAGAGAGAGAGAGACAGGGGGGGGGGGGTACCAAATTAGTGATGATTGTCCAAAAATCTGAGGAAGGGGGGGGGCATCTCTCTCTCTCTCTCTCTCTCTCTCTCTCTCTCTCTCTCTCTCACCCATGCTGTTCCATATTGATCTGGGCAGGCTGGCAGGAAGGGAGGGAGGGAGGGAGGGAGAGAGAGGTGAGGTAAGGTGAGGGAAGGAGGGAGGGAAGGAGGGAAGGAAGGAAGGAGGGAGGGAAGTCTAACGTCTCACTAATTCAACGTTGGAATCTCACTCCCTCTTCCCACATGTCTTAGTGTATAGTGTATGGTGGTGTATAGTGTATGGTGGTGTATAGTGTATGGTGTATGTCTTAGTGTATAGTGTATTCCTTGTATGGTGTATTTCCCATACCTATTTCACTACCAATTACATACACACTGTCTATTACTGACCCATACACACCTCTCTCCATTGTATAACCCATTTTTATACATATTAATCTATTTCCAGTTTCTAGAAGGATATACTGTACAACTTTTACCTATTTCACATTCAGACACACCTATTTCGGAGACCTATTTCGTGACGTGGTTGTAATCGTGTTTTATCGTATCGTATCGTATATTCTCACTAATAAAATTGATTTGTTGGTTAAAATTTCGTTAATAAAACTCATATTTTTTTATATATAAATTTTTTGACTAAATAAAAACACAATTATTTTTCCTGAATAGTTTTTATTAATTTTATTTTTACTGTTACAATTCACATGTTTTTATTGACCATTAAAATATAAATTTAGAATAATTAAAATCAATTAAAATCTGTTTACATAATTTCCCTCCAAACACACCCTTTTCCCGCGCCAAAAAAAAAAATATAATAATAATAATAAAAATAATAATAATAATAATAATAATAATAATAATAATAAAATATACCTTATCCCCCCTCTCCTCCCCCCCCCCAAACCCCCCCCCCCCCCACACACACACAAACACCACCAAACATATTGACTCTATTGAATTTATTAATTAAAATCCGTACACCATAATACACCCAGGTTTAATAAAAAAAAAAAACAATAATTCAATTAATACAAGTAATGTGTTTATTTATCAGGGGGGGCTAATTAACATCTATACAGCCTTTCATTTACCTTTAAAAACACAACATTATCCGTAAAAAAAAGAGGGGGGGGTGGGGGGCAGGTGGGAGGGGTGGGGGGGGAAGGGGGGGGGGTTGTTTTAGTCGTGGTTGTATGGTTGTGTGGTTGTATGTGTATAAGTAATTGTTATGGTTGTGGTTGTGAGATAGTGGTGATGGTGGTGGTAGTTAGTCAGAGGTTGTGGTGGTGGTGGTAGTTAGTAGTTATGTTGGGTTAGTGGTGGTGATGGTAGTTAATGATTATTGGTTGTTTGTGATGGTGGTTAATGGTGGTGCTAGTAGTAGTAGTAGTAGTAGTAGTAGTAGTAGATAAATTAGTATACTTATTTAAGACATTCTACTCAAGGGGTTAAGACAGAGAGAGAGAGAGAGACAGAGAGAGAGAGAGAGAGAGAGAGAGAGAGAGAGAGAGAGAGAGAGAGAGAGAGAGAACAATCTAGTATTCCGGTCACTCAAGAAGAAGACTTGCTGACTGTGCCTTCCTCCCCAACCCCTGATGATGATGGAGGAGGAGGAGAGGTAGGGGGAGAAGGAGGAGGAGGGGTAGGAGGAGGGGGAGGAGGAGGAGGGGGAGGGGTAGGAGGAGGGGGAGGAGGAGGGGTAGGAGGAGGGGGAGGAGGAGGTAGAGGAGGAGTAGGAACTGAAGGAAGAGGAAGAAAGAGGAGAAGGAAGGAGGAGAAGGAAGGAGGAGGGAGAGAGAGGATGGCGTCCCTTTGTTGATGACGCAGCAGGAAGCCTAGGGAGGGGAGAAGAGGGGACTGAGGGAGGAGGAAGAAGAGGAAGAGAAGGAAGGAAGAGGAGTTGATAAAAGGGAAGAGGGAAGGAAGAGGAGGAGGAGGAAGAGGACCCCCCCCCCCTCCAGTTCGCGCGTCAATCAGTTGTCACTTGCCCCAGGGCTCAGGCGTTTAGGTCCCACTAATCTTGTCTCTCTCTCTCTCTCTCTCTCTCTCTCTCTCTCTCTCTCTCTCTCTCTCTCTCTCTCTCTCTATTTTTCTATCTTTCTTCGTCTCTTTTTCTCTCTCTCACTCTATCTCACTTTGTCGCTCTGTCTTTTGCTTTATTTCTCATTCTCTGTCTGTCTGTCCGTCCGTCGTTCTGTGTCTGTCTGTCTGTCTGTCTGTCTGTCCGTCGGTCTGTGTGTGTCTGTCTGTGTCTGTCTGTCTGTCTGTCTGTCCGTCGGTCTGTGTGTGTCTGTCTGTCTGTGTGTGTGTCTGTCTGTGTCTGTCTGTATGTCTGTCTGTCTGTTTGTCCGTCGGTCTGTGTGTGTCTGTCTGTGTCTGTCTGTCTGTCTGTCTGTCTGTCTGTCCGTCGGTCTGTGTGTGTCTGTCTGTCTGTGTGTGTGTCTGTCTGTGTCTGTCTGTCTGTCCGTCGGTCTGTGTCTGTCTGTCTGTCTGTCTGTCTGTCTGTCCGTCGGTCTGTGTGTGTCTGTCTGTCTGTGTGTGTGTCTGTCTGTGTCTGTCTGTCTGTCCGTCGGTCTGTGTCTGTCTGTCTGTCTGTCTGTCTGTCTGTCTGTCGGTCTGTGTCTGTCTGTCTGTCTGTCTGTCTGTCGGTCTGTGTCTATATGTCTGTCTGTCTGTCGGTCTGTGTCTGTCTGTCTGTCTGTCTGTCTGTCTGTCTGTCTGTGCATATTTTTGTGTATTTTTTTCCGGTACAAAAAAAATAAATACATATTTTTTTTGTTCCTTCAGCTGAATTTATTATTTTTTGTTCACTGTTTTTTGTTTTTTTTATTTATTTTTTTGTCCATTTTTTTTGTCAACGTCATAAAAGGTTTTCCGGGTTGAGTGAGAAGTGATATAGAACTCTCTCTCTAACTCTCTCTCTCTCTCTCTCTCCCCTTACCCTTCAGCCCTCCCCTCACTTCCCTCTCATTTATCCCCCCTCATCCTCTCTCACCCCCCTCACTACCCCTCATTCATCCCCCCTCACCACCCCCCCCGTCACCCCAATACAACATGGCCAACACACTGAGAGATTCCCACGATGTTATCTCCCCCCCTCCTCCCCCCCTCCCCCCCCCCCCTCCATCTCTCTCACTTAAGATGGTGTCTCAAGAGTGTCGTAAGTAAGAGATGTGGGAATGTCTCTCTCTCTCTCTCTCTCTCTCTCTCTCTCTCTCTCTCTCTCTCTCTCTCTCTCTCTCTCTCTCGTGAATCACCAAATTAAAGTGATATTAAGAATCTTGGTGAATTATTGGTCCAGTGAATCAAGAGTGAATCAGTGGTCCAGTGAATCATATGAATCAAGAGTGAATCAGTGGTCCAATTAATCATATGAATCAAGAGTGAATCAGTTGTCCAGTTAATCATGTGAATCAAGAATGAATCAGTGGTCCAGTTAATCATGTGAATCAAGAGTGAATCAGTGGTCCAGTGAATCATATGAATCAAGAGTGAATCAGTGGTCCAGTGAATCAGTGGTCCAGTGAATCAGTGGTCCAGTGAATCATCTTTAATATTCCAGCCATCGATCAATAAACACTGGTGCCGCTACAACACACCACCATCACCCCACCATCATGGACACTGGAATGCTGGAACACTTGCTGAATGATTCCTGAACGATTATGGACAAGGGAACGATGGAATGGGTTGATTATGAACAAGGGAATGATGGAGTGGGTCGATTATGGACAAAGGAACGATGGAACAGATACAGTGTGGCACCTAGATTGCTGGAATGAGTCGAACATGGACACAGGAATGCTGAAATAGAATGGTGGAAGATTCCAAAACTGCTGAATGGATCTGCTGTGGAACATGGGATGATGGAACTCCCTATTGTGGAAAATGGAACGAGCCATTATGAACAGAGAAACGTTGGAATAGAACAAAGACAAGGGAGGAAAATCGTGTGTGTGTGTGTGTGTGTGTGTGTGTGTGCGTGTGTGTGTGTGTGTGTGAACAGCATTGCTCCAGGGTACACCGGAACAGCCATAAACAACAGACAGGAATGTGGGAACGGGTCGATTATTATGAACAATGGAACACAGGAAAGTGATAAGTTCAGTAGCCTGGAACGGTGGGGAAGGAAATGAACAACCACGGAACATTGGAACATTGAATGAGGCGTAACTTTTGAACATTTGAACACAGAATACCGAGTGTCTTCAGAGATTGTTCATCGACCCCAGTTTGTTCATAGAGGTTGTTCACTAGTCAGGATTATACACCTCTAAATAATTCTGGAACATATTGAACTTCTGGCCCAACAAACGGACCGGTACAGTTCCCTAGTACAGCTGGACCGGTACAGTTCCCTAGTACAGCTGGACCGGTACAGTTCCCTAGTACAGCTGGACCGGTACAGTTCCCTAGTACAGCTGGATCGGTACAGTTCCCTAGTACAGCTGGACCGGTACAATTCCCTAGTACAGCTGGACCGGTACAGTCCCCTAGTACAGCTGGACCGGTACAGTTCCCTAGTACAGCTGGACCGGTACAGTTCCCTAGTACAGCTGGACCGGTACAGTTCCCTAGTACAGCTGGACCGGTACAGTTCCCTAGTACAGCTGGACCGGTACAGTTCCCTAGTACAGCTGGACCGGTACAGTTCCCTAGTACAGCTGGACCGGTACAGTTCCCTAGTACAGCTGGACCGGTACAGTTCCCTAGTACAACTGGACCGGTACAGTTCCCTAGTACAGCTGGACCGGTACAGTTCCCTAGTATAGCTGGACCGGTACAATTCCCTAGTACAGCTGGACCGGTACAGTTCCCTAGTACAGCTGGACCGGTACACTTCCCTAGTACAGCTGGACCGGTACAATTCCCTAGTACACCTGGACCGGTACAATTCCCTAGTACAGCTGGACCGGTACAGTTCCCTAGTACAGCTGGACCGGTACACTTCCCTAGTACAGCTGGACCGGTACAATTCCCTAGTACACCTGGACCGGTACAATTCCCTAGTACAGCTGGACCGGTACAGTTCCCTAGTACAGCTGGACCGGTACAGTTCCCTAGTACAGCTGGACCGGTACAGTTCCCTAGTACAGCTGGACCGGTACAGTTCCCTAGTACAGCTGGACCGGTACAGTTCCCTAGTACAGCTGGACCGGTACATGTCCTTGGTCTCTATCATCAGGTTGTAAATTGTGTAAAAGCAAGTATTTTATTGGGCCGTGTAAATTGTGTAAATGGACCACTAGGGATATTTATTTGTTTATTTACATAGAGAGAGAGAGAGAGAGAGAGAGAGAGAGAGAGAGAGAGAGAGAGAGAGTCGTGTAGATTAATGTTCAGCCACACACACACACACACACACACACACACACACACACACACACACACACACACACACACACACACACACTATTACTAAGCTTTAAGACTCACATAAACTGGAAGGCTTTTCAGGGCTGAGATAAATACGCTGGAGGGAGGGAGGGAAGATGGAAGGAGGGGTGGAGGGAAGGAGGGGTGGAGGGAGGGAGGGAAGATGGAAGGAGGGGTGGAGGGAAGGAGGGCTGGAGGGAGGGAGGGAAGATGGAAGGAGGGGTGGAGGGAAGGAGGGCTGGAGGGAGGGAGGGAAGATGGAAGGAGGGGTGGATGGAGGGAGGGGTGGAGGTTTGATAGGTGATGGAAGGAAGGTGGAGGGAAGGTAAAGGAGGGGAGGGAGAAAGGAAGGAAGGGAAGGAGGAGGGGGGGTTGTTCTATAGAGACAAAGAAAGAGAGATAATGATTGAAAGATTAGGAGATAGATAGAGAGAACTATCCTTCTATCTCTTATTATTATTATTATTATTTTTTTTTTTTTTTTTTTTTTTTTTTTTTTTTTTTTTATCATGTGAGCTAACTTTAATTTTCTCTCTACAGGATTCATGGCTGCTACAGATGTCTCGTTATCCACCAACAGCACTTCAATGTTCTACAGTATAAAGAAAGTAAGAGAGAGAGAGAGAGAGAGAGAGAGAGAGAGAGAGAGAGAGAGAGGGAAGCAAACACAGGCATACACAGGCATACACAGACATGCCTTGAGAGATTTCACCGAGAGGCATATCTCATCCGTGTGTCTCTCGAGTGTGAGTTATCTGTCTTGGCTGTCAGTGTCTCCTGTCTCACCTGTCTCTCACCTGTCTCTCACCTGATGTACTCACCTGTCATCACCTGAGAGAGAGAGAGAGAGAGGGGGGGAGATAAGAGAGGAGAGAGAGAGAGAGAGAGAGAGAGAGAGGAGGGTAAGAGAGAGAGAGAGAGAAAGAGAGAGAGAGAGAGAGAAAGGGAGGAGGGTAAGAGAGAGAGAGAGAGAGAGAGAGAGAAAGAGACCAATTACCCCCCCCCCAATAACCACCAACCTACCTACCCCCTTTTCCAAACCAACCACCACTACTACCACCACTACTACCACCATTACTACCACCATTTATCTCTCTCCCTTACAGCTTATTGCGACCGAAGTAACTCGCTGGAATACGTTTGTTCCTTATTGACGGGTGACGCCCAACTGCACTCCATGTTCCGTCTAAACGCTGAACCTGTCCCCTGTCCATTCCCTCATACTTATACCTTCACTTACAACAGTGGTCATGCCGAGTGTAAGTACCCGCTAAGTACTGTCGACTCGTGTACCGAAGATTGGCGGATTCTCTTTCGGTATCAAGCTTGTCCGGATATCCAAGGCACGGAGAGTGAAAGTGAGTGATTTTGTGTTTTTTTTTATTTAGACAGGAATTTGATATTGATTTAGACAGAAATATACCATTGATTTAGACAGGAATTTGTTTTTTGATTTAGACAGGATTTTGATATTGATTTAGACAGAAATATACCATTGATTTAGACAGGAATGATATAGAATTAGACAGATAGAGAGACAAATAAAGAAACTGTCTAACCACCACCTTCTCCCCCACCCCTTCTACTGCGCCTGTCTCTTCGCCAGTCGTGGAGTTGGTGTGCCTGGCGTCGTGGAAGGAAGGAAGTAACCGGTTTCTCGTAGGCAAGAGCGATCATTGGCTGGCTACCTCTGATGAAGACAGGTGAGTGTCTGTCTATCTTACCTGTCTGTCTGTCTAGTGTACAATCTCTGTTTTCTGTTTGTCTTACTTCCTGTCTGTCTGTCTGTCTCAAATTCTGTCCGTTTATTGATATTGTCACACTTTCTCTCTGTTGTTTACTGTCTCATCTCCTGTCTGTTTATGTCTCTCCTTCTGTCTGCTTACTGTCTCTCTCATAGTGTGAAAGACATAGATATAATGTTAATGTTTTCTTTTTGTCTCTTAGCTATATTGTTCAACAGCCTAGATATAAGAGAGAGAGAGAGAGAGACAGAGAGAGAGACAGAGAGAGAGAGAGAGAGAGAGATCCACCTACAATAATTTGCTCATCAGTACCAGAGATATACTATCTCCCTGCATCATGCCAGAGACTAGAGGGAGACTTAAAGAGATCTTCTCCCCTCGCTTCTGGACATCACCCCCTCCCCCTCCTCCCCTTTCTTTCCCCCTCCCCTCACTTCTAAACCTAACCCCCCCCACCCCTCCCTCCCTCCCTCCCTCCAACACACCCTCATCTCCCTCTCTGTCTCTCCTTAATCTGAGAGAGACAATGAGAAGGATTCATACGAGTGTGAGATAAATTTTGGACTGGGAGGGCCATTGTTTACACAGATATGAGATATTTGGGGGGGGGGGTATTCTCTCTCTCTCTCTCTCTCTCTCTCTCTCTCTCTCTCTCTCTCTCTCTCTCTCTCTCTCTCTCTCTCTCTCTACTGTACCACCTCCCAGTAACACCCAGTAACACCCAGTACTCCCTCACAGGTACCAGTGCTTCGTATACCGGTCGTGGAGTAATGTGACGGCTTCAGGGATCGTGATGGCTCAAAGTGGTGACGCTACCTGTAATGGCCTCTACTCCGTCACTGGTGGCTCCATGACCCTAATGCTCCAGAGAGGTCAGTCACTTCCCCCGTCACTTCCCCGTCACTTCCTGGTCTTTAAAGTGATGCATATAATGTTTTCTTTGGGTTAATTTGTTTAGTGTTATTATTATTGGATTTTTTGTGGCTCTAATAATAATAATAATAATAAGTAATTGATTGTTGTATGTTATTATTATTATTATTATTATTATTATTATTATTATTATTATTATTATTATTATTATTATTATTTATCAAAACATTTATACCAAGGGTCCCTCATCATCCCGTTTCCTTTCCTGCCCAGTTGACAATAATGGCGGTAAATGTCGGTTCCCTGTGTGGGCGTCTGCACCTCGTTGGCACTCCCTGGATGGTCAGACAACCCTCCACGTCACTCGCCGTAACTCAACACTCCGCTTGACCAGTCGTTCCACCAAGGGGGTCGTCACTCACGTCTGTATGGAAGCGAGGGAACAGACCAAGTACTCGGCCACCTTCGTCACCCGGGTGATACGGGGATGGTGAGTGACACAACCCTGAGAGAGAGAGAGAGAGAGAGAGAGAGAGAGAGAGAGAGAGAGAGAGAGATGAGATATGTGAGAGATAGTGGGCAAGTGAGAGATGAGATAGGTAAATAGTGAGATCACCATTATTCACCACCGCTCATCACTATTACCACCACCATCACCACCACCACCACCATCACCACCACCACCATCACCACCACCACCACCATCACCACCACCACCACCACCACCATCACCATCACCACCACTCACCGCTATCACCACCACCATCACCACCACCACCACCATCACCACCACCACCATCACCACCACCATCACCACCACCACCACCACCACCATCACCATCACCACCACTCACCGCTATCACCACCACCATCACCACCACCACCATCACCACCACCACCACCATCACCACCACCACCACCACCACCATCACCATCACCACCACTCACCGCTATTACCACCACCATCACCACCACCACCACCATCACCACCACCACCATCACCACCACCACCACCACCACCATCACCATCACCACCACTCACCACTATCACCACCACCATCACCACCACCACCATCACCATCACCACCACCATCACTATCACCACCACTCACCACTATCACCACTCTCTTTACAGCACCAGCGGCTATATGTGTATCTACATGATTGCCCGAGACGACCATCTAATGGAATTGAAGATGGGTGAGTGTTTTATGGTGTTTTATGGTGTTTTATGGTGTTTTATTGTGTTTTATGGTGTTTTATGGTGTTTTATGGTGTTTTATTGTACTTAAGTGTGTGTGTGTGTGTGTGTGTGTGTGTGTGTGTGTGTGTGTGTGTGTGTCAACATTTTAAGATAATCACTACGACTACCACCACTACCACCACTAATACCACCACTTCTACACTCACTACCACCACCACTACCACCACCACCACCACCACCACCACCACCACCACCACCACTACCACCACCACTACCACCGCCACCACCACTACCACCACCACCACTACTACCGCCACCGCCACCACCACCACCACCACCACCACCACCACCACTACTACCACCACTACCACCACCACCACCACCACTACCACACTCACCTCTAGACCAGCAGAAACAGAGTCACTTGTTTCTAATTTCATGGACGATGTTTATATAAATGGAGTTTGTGTTGTCGTAAAGCCCCAAGGATTATTTCTGGCTCGTGTGTGTGTGTGTGTGTGTGTGTGTGTGTGTGTGTGTGTGTGTGTGTGTGTGTGTGTGTGCTTTTAATTACGTCTACCTGTGTATCACACCTATTACCGTCCTCTACAGGTGATGTGACGCCCATGGCCAGCACTGCCTGTCAACAAGACTTCAACTTTGTCTCTACCAACTACACCACCTTCGTCAGTAAGTAGAGAGAGAGAGAGAGAGAGAGAGAGAGTATTATATTTCGGTTCAAAAGTAGTCACATTTAATGATTTAAACCTTTGAAAGACGGTGGATTAAACTGTATTTCTCAGAGGGTTAAACCATCGTCATCAAAGGGTTAAACTACCAAATGACATAGAAAGTGTACTAATTCTATAGACTGATTCTTGTAAAGTATAGTTTGGGAGGGAAGGTAGGAAAAGAATGTGTAATGAACATTTATAGTTTACCTGTACACACACACACACACACACACACACACACACACACACACACACACACACACACACACACACACACACTCACCATCCCCATCACCCACACAGGTAGCAATGCAGACAGTCGGCCGTGTCCTGGCACTGGCCGCTATGAGGTCTTGGGTGCCACGGAAGGTAACCCCGACGGGTATGGCCCTAGTGTTGGAGGCTCGATGGCTGCCTCCACCTCCAGAGACGGGGGAGGATCTGGTGGTGCCGGGGGTGTGCTAGGGGGCGCGGGGGACCTAGCCATCGGTCACCACAACCCAGAGTGTGACGGGGTGCCCTACTCCTCCCTCTCGGTCGGCTGCTCCACCACTGACACCCTCGTCATTAGCAACAGATGTTCCTCGGCAGGTGAGTACTGGTGGGTTTTGGTGGGTTTTGGTGGGTTATGGTGGATCCTAGTGGGTTCTGGTGGGTCCTGGTGGATTCTGGTGGGTCCTGGTGGGTTTTGGTGGGTCCTAGTGGGTTCTGGTGGGTCCTGGTGGGTTCTGGTGGGTCCTAGTGGGTTCTAGTGGGTCCTGGTGGGTTATGATGGCTCCTAGTGGGTCTGTATTTTCTTGTATAATAAACTGTTTTATAATTTGTATATCCTTGTATAGTCGCCCCTGACCTCCCTGTGACCCCAGTTAACCTCTTCTTGACCGCCCGGTGACCTCACGACTGACCTTCTTTGACCTCCCGACAGAGTACTCGTGTCACGGGTCGTGGGATGAGGACGGCCACCGCTACCTGGTGGTGACCCCGACCTCCCGCAGCAGTAAGGGGATCCGCCGGCTGTGTCTGGTGCTGAACCAAACCTCTGGCCAGCTCTCCCTCGCCTCCTCCACCCTCTCCTGCAGCAGGAGCCTCAAGCCGGGCCTCCACGGACACATCGCCCTCAACACCACTAGTATCGGTAAGGTTTGGGTTAACTCTCTTTCTCTCTTTCTTACTCACTTTCTATCTCTATCTCTCACATCCTCCCTCTCTCCACTCACTCACTCTCTCATCATCATCAACCCAACCCAACCCAACCCAACCCAACCCAACCTAACCCAACCTAACCTGACCTAACCCAACCTGACCTAACCTAACCTAACCTCATCCCCCCCCAAATAGTGTCAGGGTGTTTAATCTTCAGGTGGAAAAATCTATGATGGTGATTCTTCAGGTGATCCCAAAAAGAAGAAAAAAAATATATATTAAAGAATTGGTATAATATTATAGGTCAAAAGTTTTAAAAGAAAATTATTGAGAAGAAAATTGTCCAAAAGAAATGATGTTTGTAGAGAATTACACCAAGAAATAAGAAAAAAAAGATGAATAAAGAGAGGGTATAGATATAAAGAGATAGATGAAGATGGAAATAGAGAGAGAGAGAGAGAGAGAGAGAGAGAGAGAAAGTATAAACCAGGTGTCTTAAAGTATTCTAATTCTACTTTTATTGTTGTTTTTGTTTCTATAAGTGATCTAACTCCACTTTTCCTGTTGTTTTTGTTTCTATAAGTGATCTAACTCCACTTTTCCTGTTGGTTTTGTTTCTATAAGTGATCTAACTCCACTTTTCCTGTTGTTTTTGTATCTATAAGTAATCTAACTCGACTCTTCTCCTCCCTTGTGCAGGTGGATGTGGATCAAACCCCCCACTGAGTCGAGGAGCGATGATGGTGACGTGCCCCAAGCTGGTGGTGATGGTGATGCTGGTGGCGATGCTGGTGACGATGACGCCGTCTAGCGGTGTGGTGACGGCGTACTGGTGAAGAGGAAACACCATCATCACCACCACCACCACCACCACCAGCACCACCAGCATCGTCGACGTCAGTGTGTGTGTGTGTGTGTGTCATTGTGGAGCGATAATCACAACTTACCGTGAAGATTGTGGCTGTGCAGGAATCACATACTGTAGACCAGGAAGATGAACTGACTCAAAGTGAACTAATAATTTGTGTTTTAAGAAGAAATAACAATGAACAATGATTTTTATGGAACAGAGAGAAACAGATGATGATGATAATGATTATGATGAAGAAAATCAATAATAATTAAAAATAAATAAAAACCCACTTAGAACTGCTAATAATTCTGTGTATTGAAGTTTAGAGTGATAGTAGTGTAATAGTGTTTATTTCGGTGTGGTAGAGTGAACAGCCTGTGTTACTGTAGATCTGTAACTTGTCAACAACAGCAGCAGCAGAAGCAGCAGTATAGAAGTTGACCTGTGAACCAAAAAAAAAAAAAAACAACTCCCCGATGGTGTCTCGCTGTCATGATGTACCAAAGATAGGCTTTTAATATACCCGTAGCAAGTTAGGTTCGCAACTACCCTCCCCCCCCCGCATTCCTCATCCCTCAAGCCCATGAAGGAGATGTTGGGAGGTGCCTGGCTGGGTCAGACTGCTACACTGTAAACACGAGGACGTAGAGTCGACCCCCCAGCGACCTCCAGTCTGCGAACTTAACTTGTATCTCGTGTGTGTAATAATCAGCTCAGCGCTTAGTCCCTGCTCGATGACACACACACACACTCACACATGCACACACACACACGCGCATGCACACACTCACAAGGGTCCAACTTCAATACTACTAATTGGTAGAGATGTAAACATTAAACCACAAACTATGTTGTCCAGTTACCGTAGTGTGGTGGCTGTGTGGTGGTGGAGCAGGAAGCAGGGACCAAACGCTGGGCTCTTAACAATGAATGGAGTGGTAGTTAGTGAGCTTGTGGTAGTTTGTGGACACTGGAAATGATCCTGTGTTGTAAGGGAGGGGTGAGTGATGGACCCCTCCCCCGACCAGGTGAAGACAATTAATTACAGTGGTTATTTTGTGCTAAATGAAAGGAAGCCATTAAGCTATAGTCATCACCTAGTGGCATCTTGTGAGTAATTGTGTTATGTAAAAAAAAAAAAAATAATGATACTACTGTGAGATGCTGTTCCTGTAGCACTGAACTATTGTGTGTGTGTGTGAGTTAGTCTGCAAAAAAATATTATAATGATGTGTGTAAATACGCTCACTGAAAATGTCTTTACAAAATAGTGAACTCACAGCAAGCTTGATGCAGTAAGATAGTTGTGTGTCAGTACTGTTGGTCTGTGAGAGCTTACAACTACGTGGACGGGATTATGCAGAGATAAAACAATGGATTCTCATAATTATAGTTTTTCCTTTTTGGAATTAAAACCTCGAGAATTACCGTATTATAACCCAGTAGAAGCCGTCCGAGGAGCATAGTCGAACACACGCTGAGTACCCCTTACTGAGCATAACTGGGTGCCACGTACTGAGCATAACTGGTTTACCCGATGACCAGTGACACCAGCCAATAAAAACCCACTGTTTCAGGTAGCCCCGGAATGAGCGTAACTGGGTACCCTGCAACATTCATGTCCTCGTACCCCGGAATGAGCATGACTTGACACACTGAGGTACCCCGGAACAAGCATTATGTGATACCTGGAAACAAGTGTCATATGGCAGCCTGGAATGAACATGACTGTGATAAAGTTCCCCAGAGTGAGCATAAAGAAGTGCCCCAGAGCAAGCATGACTGGCTATTGTGAAACAAGAACGTCTTTGTAATCAGAGGCCCTCGAATAAGCATGACCAACTACTCTAGAGTGAGTGTAATGGGGTGCCCAGTAGCGAGCGTGATGACATACCCTGAAGTGAGGATAATGGATTGATCTGCAATTAGTTATGAAGTGCCCGGGCATGAACATAACCGAGTACCCAGGCTGGAGATGGTGGCATGTTCAGTAGTGAGCAAACAGGGTACAATGTCATGAGTATAATGGGACGACCTGGAGTGAGTGTGGTTAAATACCCTGGAATGAGCATAACATGATGTCTTGGAGTGAGCGTGACAGAGGACTCTGGAGTGAACCTGAAGGAAAAGGCATAACGAGGCCCTGGAGCGAGCACAGCAGGGGGATCATGGAAGAAGAGTGCCTAGGTACCCTCGAGCGAGCCTAACGAGAGTCTTGGAAGGAGCGTGTTGGAGGTACCCTAGAGTGAGCATATACAGGGGGATCTCTGGGAGTAAACGTGATGGGAGTGCCCCAAAGCGAGCATACTGGTGAAACATTTTTTTTTTAAGAGTGAGCGTGATGGGGTTGCCCTGGAGTGAGCGTGACGTGATGGGGGGGAGGGGGGTCTTTGTAACGAGCATAAAAGCTACCGATAAGCAGAGGGTAGGCCAGAGTGTCCCAGTGTTATGTGTATGTAGGGTAAAGCCACTGATCATGATACACAGGAGGTTCTGTTTCTCTGTCTGATAAAGCTGTACGAGAAACAATGGATTTCTTTGAGAGTTCAGTTTTGTTGTCTGTTTTAATATTGATACGATGAGCCTTGTTTGTGAATGAGATATAAAGAAATAAAATAATATATAGCTTTATTAGATAGGAAACTGATACTTATCCTACACCCACACACACACACACACTTTAGTGGGACAGGAGAGATGTTTTACACACACACACACACACACTTACTCCATGTCTCGTGGCAGTGATAGCAAGATAAGATCGAGACAGTAATGTGTGTGAGTGACTTGTAAAACACTTCCTCTTCCTCCAATTCTTCTTCCTCCTCCGTTACAATCAAGACAGGCGGTGATAATGAACACTAGTGGCCCTCCAGCAAAGTTAACTCAAGGGACCACTTACCTAGTTGGACATATGTTGCTTCTTCCCCCCCTCCCCCTCCCCCCAATCCTCTCCCCAGTGTTGAGGCTGTGTTGCCGTGTGTTGGCTGGGGGTCAGAGTCCTTACCCACTGGCCTGTGTGTGTTGTGTGGCCTGTGTATGAGGCGTGAGTGAGGGAGGGTGGGTGTGAGAGAGAGGGAATTTTGTTACTTGTGTACACGTCGAAGCGAGATGAGAAGTAATTATTAAGGCTTTTATTTGTTTGTTTGTGTTTGATAAGGAGAAAATGAGAAGTTGATTTTTTTTTTTATCCAGGAGAATGGTGTATAGAGACGAGTGACAATATCCAGCTGCTGCCAGGGAAAAAATTCTCAGGTTTCTATTATTGTTTATAATTCTCGTCCTGCAGGTCAGGATTTTACTAAACCCAACTTAAGACGGCCATCCTGTTATATCACTCTAATTTTAATTATTATCTGATTAAATATATACACACACATATAAAAGATGTCATTAGTTTATGAATTGTGAGGAAAAACAAGAGATTGGTGGAACGAGGTTGTGAGGAGAGAGGGACCCGAATACAGGAGTTAGTTTTGGTTGGTCAGGTCCAGGATTACTTAATAATAACACGTGTTTTGATTGATTGATTCCAGCCAATGTAATTTAGTTCTCGTGTTGTGCACTGTGATTGATTGTCAGTAAAGCAATTATATATAAGACTAAGATCGGCTGTAATCTGGATTGGTTGAGATTTATTTTTGATGCTGTGGTGAAAATCTCTGCAGTTTTAGTTGACTGTGTGGAACTATATGGAGGCGCGGCTCTTTACAAAATTATATTAAACATTCTAATTCTTTACTGGTGGATAATTTAAAGTCTTGTCCAGCTGATCAAACTCTGCAGCTGAGGCCACAAGTCAGTTTATAACAAGGCAGCTGATTGCTTGGCTGACGGACACGGGAAAGTCACATTTCTTCAGTATTTAATCTATCGTATTTATATTATGATATTTTACGTGATAATAAATTCTCTATGTTAGTCTCTGATATTTTTATGCGCTTTGGGAATGAAAAACTAACATGTGAAACGTTCTGGTAATAAAAATAAAAAAAAAAAAAGAAAACCCGCGACCTCCTCACCTCTTTTAGGCCGCCCCTCTGTGACGTCATCGGGAAGTAGGAGTTATATCCCTGGACTTGTTCATCATGTTCGTGTTTTTTTTATGATATTTTTATTACTAGAGTGTTTCACATGTTAGTTTTTCATTCCCAAAGAGCATAAAAATATCAGAGACCAACATAGAGAATTTATTATCCGGTAAAATATCATAATATAAATATGATAGATTAAATACTGAAGAAATGTGACGTTCCCGTGTCCGTTCGCCTTATTACAACCTGACCTTCGGCTTCAAATTTGCAAAGTTTCTAGAATTTTTTTTGTTAAAGACTACCAATTGTTGATACAGTACCATTTAATTGACTGATAGATCCAACAACAAAATTAAAAGACCAACGAAATCGACGCCAGCACCATCTATCGGTAGGTGTTATTAATTATCCTATGATAGGCGTTATAAGTAGCTAGTCAACGAAATCGACGCCAGCACCATCTAGCGGTACGTGTTATTATTTACCCTATGATAGGCGTTACAAGTAGCTAGTCTATGTATGAAGCCCAAGCAGATAAGTGACGCGAGAAACAGCAAATCAAAATAGTTTACTAAAAAGTGACATAGTGAGAAGACGTACACGCTGAAGGTCCCTTATCATCATGTATTTTGTGTTTACGCAGGTTAGTACACCCATATTTTCCTCTATATTGTGTAGGAACGATTGTAATTAAGGTAGTAGAGTCTTGGTGCAAATTGGTGTCGGAGTTGAGCCAGCAGATGAGTTCCCTGGCCATCAACGTCTGGGTTAAGGGCGATTAGAAACTGACGGCCATTATATTTTAAATTTTTTATTAGTCAGATCTCGGGGTCAGTAACTAGTCATATGTTAATTATTACTTTACCTGGTGGGGAGGGACAGGTGTGGCCATGATGTTACTCCGCGACTGTACCTCCAGTGGGCGTGATGTTAATATGTATACAATGGGCGTGAGTTAATATGTATACAGTGGGCATGAGTTGATATGTATAGTGGGCGTGATTGTTAATATGTATACAGTGGGCGTGAGTTAATATGTATAGTGGGCGTGAATGTTAATATGTATACAGTGGGCGTAATTGTTAATATGTATACAGTGGGCGTGAGTTAATATGTATAGTGGGCGTGAATGTTAATATGTATACAGTGGGCGTAATTGTTAATATGTATACAGTGGGCGTGAGTTAATATATATACAGTGGGCGTGAGTTGATATGTATATTGGGCGTGAATGTTAATATATACACAGTGCTGCCAGTGAATGTAAAAGATAACGTGTGTAGTGTTGTCAGGGGGTAGTGTTGTCAGGGGTAGATTTGTCAGGGGGTAGTGTTGTCAGGGGGTAGTGTTGTCAGTGAGTAGTGTTGTCAGGGGGTAGTGTTGTCGGAGTGAGGATTGGTAGTGTTGGCAAAGGGGTTTTTGTAAGATCAAGTAGTGTTGTCAGGGTATATGAGGGCAGATACTGTTGTCAGGGTATATGTGGGCAGATACTGTTGTCAGGGTATATGTGGGCAGATACTGTTGTCAGGGTATATGTGGGCAGATACTGTTGTCAGGGTATATGTGGGCAGATACTGTTGTCATAGTGAGGACAGTTAAATGTTGTCATGGAATGTGTGGAATGTTGTCAGAGAATGTACGACAAACTAGCTAGTGTTGTCGGTAAACTGTGAGGCAGATAATGATGTCAGAGAATGAACCACTGTTGTCAGGAAATGTAAAACAGGCCAGTATTGCCAACAGCCTCACACAGCGGAAGCAAACCCATTAGTAGTTGACTTTAGCTGTGATGACCCTGTAGTGAGGTATGAGTGTGTGTCATTAACGTATAAGGTGATTCACTCTGTTAACACCTGGAGTTCGCTAATTAAGAGAGAGAGAAAACGGAAACACGTAATAATACCCGATACACTTTTACCGATAAGGGTTATGTTGACGATATTTCAGGGTTACCAGGAAGTGAATCACCCTGTATTATTATTATTATTATTATTATTATTATTATTATAACAATATATTTGGCAATACCATATCCCGTTCTTTTAAAATGCTCAAAAAAAATGAAAACTTATATAAAATGCCCGTTTGCTCATTAAACCTCTTGTCATATCCATGCGTGTGTGGATGTGGCGGGTGTTTGAGGTGTCCGTCAGCTGGTGGGGGAGTAGAATCCTCTTCCCAGCGTCTGTGTGTAATTCTGTCGGGTTTTCTACATCCGTCGGTCCGTCGGTGGTGTTCACAGGACGTCCGTATTTGACTAGAAAAAAAGTCCGTTGACGTACATCGAGGAAGTCCATTAAGGAAGGGGTAGGGGGGGGGCACCCCAGAGTAGTAAGTGGTCCTCCTGAACACCGAAAACCACCTAAGTGAACCTAACCACATCTCCATACTTGTTAATATTCAGTATATATATATATTTCTTGCCTGTGTATGTCGTTTATAGTTTATCAGTTTTATATAGAGATATTAAACAGGGCAAAATTAATCCCAAGACACCCGATACACACACACAACACACTGGTTTAATGCCACCTGTACTTGTCTTTATATCGAATATTACTCTTATCACACTGAATTAACATAGATACGTTCATGTCCTTGACTAAAAAACTTTAAATTAATTACATACACGTTAAAGAAAACGTCCCTAAAAGTTTATATTTCTAAAAAAAAAAATATATATTGTTTGTTTTGGTGGTTCTCGATGTTCAGGAGGCCGCCAAGAGGACAGGCTGACGACACTCATATAAACAATGACTGTATATAGTTTTAATCTGTCTTATATTTTGGGAGAACAATAGATTAGTGATTTTTTAAAAGTTTATTTACCTACGAAGTTTGTTGATTGAGTGAGTCTCCCCCTAACCCCCCTCCCCCCCTCTCCCTCACCTTAACCTACCCTCCCTCCCTTCCCTCCCTCTTTCCTCCTCCGCTTCCTCCATTCCCTTCCTGTCAACCCGTTTGCTCCTC
This sequence comes from Homarus gammarus, assembly GCA_958450375.1. NCBI lineage: Eukaryota > Metazoa > Arthropoda > Malacostraca > Decapoda > Nephropidae > Homarus > Homarus gammarus. The sequence goes on along the minus strand of CAUDMG010000540.1, from coordinate 658,174 downwards.
AGATATAAAACATGACGGTGGAAGTGCATTAGACAGATATAGTGCAGTGTGGACGGTCACCTATTGGGTAAAATGAGTCTGTTTATCGTGCCCTGTGCTCTCTCTCTCTCTCTCTCTCTCTCTCTCTCTCTCTCTCTCTCTCTCTCTCTCTCTCTCTCTCTCTCTCTCTCTCTCTCTCTCTCTCTCTCTGGTCGCACACGTGTTACCGAGTTGACATTGTAAACATAAACACAACGTTGCCATGGTGACGGTGTTGTGATTGGTTGAGTCTCGGGGCGGGGCGGGGCACGGTAAAGACCTTCATCATCTAGCCACAGGTCATCACACTCAGCCTCCTGTAGTCTCCTCCTCCTCCTTACATCACAACAGTAGAGTCCCAGTTCGATTTGGTAGCCATTAGGCCTTCCCATCTCAATCACATACCTTGAGGAATCATTCAAAATAGTACCATAACATTTCATAACTTTATAATTACTAATACATATTCAACTGGTGATTAATATGTTTTCTGAAAGTTACCAAATAATGCGGTGGTTATACAAAATGGCGTCAAAACTACACAGGGACTTTTGATCTAACTTGGGGGTGTAGGTTCGAGGTTCACTATTCAAGGTGGTGTGTGTGTGTCAGGCTTGTTGGTATCTGTTGTCCTCCAGGTCGGGAATAGCCCGTCGAAACTGCAATGTTACGCGATTCCGCTCATAGGTAGATCAAAGTGGTATTGTGTAGGACCTCTCCCCCCCCCCCCCCTCCTCTCCCCTGACCCCTCATTACCCCTTAGTGTTGTACAGTGTATCACCCCCTCCCCCCTGAACCCCCCTCCCCCCTGAACCCCCCTCCCCACCTACACCCTCTTACACCTTAGCCCCAAGCTTGGAAATCATGACAACTACATGTGTGTGTACGTTGGGGAGATACTGTGTGTACGAAGAGAGGGTATGTGTACATAGAGGAGACGAAGTGTGTAAGTGGAGAGACGCTGTGTGTACGTAGAAGAGATGGTACGTGTGTGCGTAGGGAGACGGCGTGTGTACGTAGAAGAGAGTTATGGAATCTGTAGCATGTGTTAAGGACGGGTACAATAATCTCTGCTGAAGGAAGTATTATTCTCCTCAACATCAGATACATAACAAAGTCTGCCATAGAAAACGGTGAACCGGGAGACAATAAAGAAAATAGGAAATGTTGAATTGCTTATTTATTTTTATAACACTATCTGGGTTAATTTACGGTCATTAACTTTATATATTTCCGTTAGGTTGAAGGTGTGGTGTGGTGAAGGTGAAGGTCTCACCACCACGTAACCTCAGAAGGTCCACCATGTCGAGGTTTCTTCTGTAAAAAAAAAAAATGATAAAAATAAATCGGACTTCATGTTATTCTTGTAAATGAATGTAAATAAACTGAATAGGACGTAAATTATTTCTTGACAATATACGGGAACAATTACTATGGGATATATGAATTTATTTGTATAAGGAAAAGGGTGTCGTTGTTGTTGTTGTTAGTGGCGAAGTAAGGCAGCATCTGGTATATGTGTGATACTGATGGGCTCTGAGCTGCGTCGCATTTGGTAGATATTTCTCACACGGGTGTAAACATTGGCCAGGGAAAGAGGGAACGTCTTGTGTGTCTGCGTGTGGTGTGGTTCAATTCACCAAACCACCAGTTGACTTATTCATCCAAGTCCTGAGTCATTTATTCTACACCTGGATTATTCAACGATAGTCTTCATTGATTATTTATCTACCTGTGTCTGAGTGTGGGAATTCTAACGCTCCTGTTGTCATGACGGGGCCCTGGGAGGTATCGTAGAATCAGTTCGTCGTTCTTTACAATATATGGATTAGTCGTACATTCAATCATTCTACCCAGTCGTGCCAAACAAAACTAAAAAGAACATTCCAGTCACTTATATTTTTTTATAGATTGGGAGAGAGTGGCCAGTCTTCTAAAAGTTTCCAATCCAATAGTTTAAATAGTTTCTCGTTATGTTTCTAGATTTGGGGTGATATATTGACCGTGTCCAATGGTTTAAAAAAAAAGGAAAAACATCTAATCTGATAACTTAAAATTCAATTCCAATTAGATTATGGATTGGAGGGTTTTGATTAGCCGTTTCTAATCACGTTTTCAAATGTTCTCCTTGCACCACCCACGTCACTAATTGATTAGAGGCTTCATACCGTGTTATTGATGATAAACAAACGGGGAAAAAGTTCAAGCGTATGACTTTTGAAAATCCATCTTTGTGTCGTAGTAGAAAGCTAGTCAGATACGTTCTCACTTTACGAGGGAAAAAAAAATGTCTAAGATCTATTGAGAATTTGAACCAGGTGTCATAAATCCTGCTGTGTCAAAAGGTGTCAGGAGCTATGACCTTATGACACACGTAATAGGATCAGAAGTTCCTAGTTCAGTTTTTGTCTCGTAAGGTAAGAGAGAGAAGGTGTGGTTAAGAGTTACACCTGAAGGGGGACGTGTGTGTGTCTCTCTTGCTCTACAGGTGATGACAATAACCGGTTTAAGTCATGTGCACCAGTGATCTTTTATTACATGTACTCGAGGCATTTATGTACTAGAGGTATTGTTATATGTACTCGAGAAGACACTGTTAGAGGTACTCGAGGCATTTGCATGTACACGAGGCACTGTTATATGCATTCGAGGCACTGTTACATGTACTCGAGGCACTGTTACATGTACTCGAGGCACTGTTACATGTACTCGAGGCAGTTATATGTACTCAAGACACTGCTGCATGTACTCGAGGCACTGTTACATGTACTCAAGACACTGCTGCATGTACTCGAGGCACTGTTACATGTACTCGAGGCACTGTTATATGCATTCGAGGCACTGTTACATGTGCTCAAGACACTGTTGCATGTACTCGAGGCACTGTTGCATGTACTCGAGGCACTGTTGCATGTACTCGAGGCACTGCTTATGCATTCGAGGCACTGTTACATGTCCTCAAGACACTGTTGCATGTACTCGAGGCACTGTTGCATGTACGCGAGGCACTGTTATGTACTCGAGGCACTGTTACATGTACGCTAGATACTGTTACTTGCATATACTCCAGGCACTGATACATGTACTCAAGACACTGTAGCTGTAGGCACGTGTTAGTGAGTACGAGTTGATTTTCCTTGTGCGTTGGATAAGGTTGACACTGGCAACACAGAACGAGGCCAAAGACAGAGAAACTGAAGCCCTCCCCGAGAATGAACCCTAACCAGCAGTGCTCAGTGGCCAGGCAGTATCACTTTATCCCTACTATCAAAACTCAACATGGAATACTTATTATGCATTTATGTGATAACTAAAGATAGAGACTAACCTTTATTGTGAAAATTGATAAATATAAGAGAGAGAGAGAGAGGAATGAAGAGAAAACGCAGATGTAAAGAGGAAAATAAAACAGAGAGGGACCCAGTGTAATACCTTGAGGTACTCCACCCTAGGATGGGCTCCCTCTCAAGCAGTACTGTGTGTGTGTGTGTGGTGTGTAAATAAAGTTGTCAAACGTAATTAAGTTACCTGTTGTGTCGGGTTAGCCCAGGTGGGTGAAACCTTGTCCAATAAGTTAGTGGTAGAAGAATTATGTGTGTGTGTGTCTGTGGAGGTGTGATGATGACGATGACGACAAGGGAGTTATCAAGGTGTAGTCCCCCCCCCCCCCCCCTGGTAGACGAGGAGGGTCAGGGAGCAGCTACAGACGCACAGCCAAGACGCACAACAAGATAACGGGACACATGACTTAAACTCGTAACGCATACTTGAGTCGAGAGACACTGTAGCGCAGACCCATGAAGGCATACTTGTGACGCAGAACTATGACGTATTATTGTGACGCAGATCAATGACGCATACTTGTGACGCAGAACTATGACGTGCCGTTGTGACGCAGACCCATGACGCACCGTAACGCACAAGTCGACGCAGACATGATAAAGTGTGGGTGTTAATACAATGTAACAGCTGCCGATGGTCCTCCTGTACTGGCGACACCAACAACGTACACACACGCGCACACACCCTGCCTCCCCCTCCCCCACACACTACCCCCTGCCTCCCCCTCCCCCACACACTACCCCCTGCCTCCCCCTCCCCCACACACTACCCCCTGCCTCCCCCTCCCCCACACACTACCCCCTGCCTCCCCCTCCCCCACACACTACCCCCTGCCTCCCCCTCCCCCACACACTACCCCCTGCCTCCCCCTCCCCCACACACTACCCCCTGCCTCCCCCTCCCCCACACACTACCCCCTGCCTCCCCCTCCCCCACACACTACCCCCTGCCTCCCCCTCCCCCACACACTACCCCCTGCCTCCCCCTCCCCCACACACTACCCCCTGCCTCCCCTCCCCCACACACTACCCCCTGCCTCCCCCTCCCCCACACACTACCCCCTGCCTCCCCCTCCCCCACACACTACCCCCTGCCTCCCCCTCCCCCACACACTACCCCCTGCCTCCCCCCACACACTACCCCCTGCCTCCCCTCTCCTCACACACTACCCCCTGCCTCTCCCTCCCCTCACACACTACCCCCTGCCACCCCCTCCCCTCACACACTACCCCCTGCCTCCCCCTCCCCTCACACACTACCCCCTGCCTCCCCCTCCCCTCACTCACTAACCCCTGCCTCCCCCTCCCCTCACACACTACCCCCTGCCTCCCCCTCCCCTCACCACACTACCCCCTGCCTCCCCCTCCCCTCACACACTACCCCCTGCCTCCCCCTCCCCTCACACACTACCCCCTGCCTCCCCCTCCCCTCACACACTACCCCCTGCCTCCCCCTCACCTCCCACCCTACCCCCTGCCTCCCCCTCCCCTCACACACTACCCCCTGCCTCCCCCTCCCCTCACACACTACCCCCTGCCTCCCCCTCCCCTCACACACTACCCCCTGCCTCCCCTCCCCTCACACACTACCCCCTGCCTCCCCTCCCCTCACACACTACCCCCTGCCTCCCCCTCCCCTCACACACTACCCCCTGCCTCCCCCTCCTATCACACACTACCCCCTGCCTCCCCCTCCCCCCACACACTACCCCCTGCCTCCCCCTCCCCTCACACACTACCCCCTGCCTCCCCCTCCCCTCACACACTACCCCCTGCCTCCCCCTTCCCTCACACACTACCCCCTGCCTCCCCCTTCCCTCACACACTACCCCCTGCCTACCCCCTCCTCTCACACACTACCCCCTGCCTCCCCCCACCCCACACACCCTACCCCCTGCCTCCCCCCTCCTCTCACACAGTACCCCCTGCCTCCCCCCTCCTCTCACACACTACCCCCTGCCTCCCCCTCCCCTCACACACTACCCCCTGCCCTCACACACTACCCCCTGCCTCCCCCCTCCCCTCACACACTACCCCCTGCCTCCCCCCTCCCCTCACACACTACCCCCTGCCTCCCCCCTCCTCTCACACACTACCCCCTGCGTCCCCCCTCCCCTACCACACGTCCCCCTACCTTGCCCCTCCTCTCACACACTACCCCCTGCCTCCCCCCTCCCCTCACACACTACCCCCTGCCTCCCCCCTCCTCTCACACACTACCCCCTGCCTCCCCCCTCCCTTCACACACTACCCCCTGCCTCCCCCTCCCTTCACACACTACCCCCTGCCTCCCCCCTCCTCTCACACACTACCCCCTGCCTCCCCCTTCCTCTCTCACACTACCCCCTGCCTCCCCCCTCCCCTCACACACTACCCCCTGCCTCCCCCTCCTCTCACACCCTACCACCTGCCTCCCCCTCCCCTCACACACTACCCCCTGCCTCCCCCTCACACACTACCCCCTGCCTCCCCCTCACACTACCCCTCCCTCCCCCCTCACACTACCCCTCCCTCCCCCCTCCCCTACCCCTCCCTCTACACTGCCCCACGGCCCCCCTCCCCCTCCCTCTACACTGCCCCACGGCCCCCCCTCCCCCTCCCCCTCCCCCACCCTCTACACTGCCCCACGGCCCCCCCCTCCCCTACCCCTCCCTCTCACTGCCCCACGGCCCCCCCTCTCCCCACCCTGCGTATAAATCAAAGGTGTTAAAAGAATAGTTGCAGTAGACAGAACTACAGTAGGAACTACATTAGGTATTATACAGTGTTAGGCGCTACAAAAACAACAAAAGCAAACAAATAAAAAAAAAAACAAGAAGAAGCACGAGCCGTTGATTTTGTTGTCATTGGTTGAATTTTTTAGTACAGTTATGTATTGTACATTGTAAATATTGATTTGTATGGCATTGGAAATAAATCGCGTAACAGAGTGTGTTGTGTGTTTTATTGTATTCCTATTTGTGTGTTTGTTTGTTTGTTATGTGTGTGGTACTGTCTTTGTGTTTTAATTCCAAGTGTATAAATAAAGAAATTCATTGATACTTTGTCTACGGTCCTGCAGTGAGTGACCAACGAGTGACCGATGAGTGACCAACGAGTGACCGGTGAATAACCAACGAGTGACCAATGAGTGACCAGGTAAGTCCCAGCAGGTGTCATACTAGTTTAATTAATTTTACAGTGTTGAGTATTGGGTGTTGATGGTAACGTGTGTGTGTCTCTTGGTAACGTGTGTGTGTCTCTTGGTAACGTGTGTGTGTCTCTTGGTAACGTGTGTGTGTCTCTTGGTAACGTGTGTGTGTCTCTTGGTAACGTGTGTGTGTCTTGGTAACGTGTGTGTGTCTTGGTAACGTGTGTGTGTCTCTGGGTAACGTGTGTGTGTCTCTGGGTAACGTGTGTGTGTGTGTCTGGGTAACGTGTGTGTGTCTTGGTAACGTGTGTGTGTCTCTTGGTAACGTGTGTGTCTCTGGGTAACGTGTGTCTCTTACTACCGTGTCCTGGGTACCTTCCTCCGCCCTGAGTCAGATGTGAGAAAGTGTATTTATCCACTGTGATCCATTACTACTAAACGGGTGTCTGTCTGTCTGTCTGTCTCTGGGGCTTAGACTAGAATTTAAACCGTCTTGTAATGTTCTTGATAGATAGACAGATAGAATAATTGATTGATTGAAGGGCTGACGGGTACAGGGTCACACTCAAGGGCTGACGGGTACAGGGTCGAACTCAAGGGATAGGTCCGTGGGTGTCGCTCAAGGGCAAGGGTCACGGGATGGGGGGGGGGGGGTAGTGGTACATGTATTTCCAATTTCACGGCTGATGCTTCTACCCCTCCATGCCTCCTCCTCCCACGCCCTTCTCCTCCCGCGCCCTCCCCCTCCCGCGCCCTCCCCCTCCCACGCCCTTCTCCTCCCGCGCCCTCCCCCTCCCACGCCCTCCTCCCGCGCCCTCCTCCTCCCGCGCCCTCCTCCTCCCGCGCCCTCCTCCTCCCACGCCCTCCTCCTCCTCCCGCGCCCTCCTCCTCCCGCGCCCTCCTCCTCCCGCGCCCTCCTCCTCCCGCGCCCTCCTCCTCCCACGCCCTCCTCCCCCCACGCCCTCCTCCTCCCGCGCCCTCCTCCTCCCACGCCCTCCTCCTCCCACGCCCTCCTCCTCCCCCACTCCTTCCTTTGTACAGACAGACAGATAGATAGACAAGCACATAGACAGACAAACAGATAGATAGACAGATAAACAGATGACAGATAAACAGACAGACAGACAGGGAGAGATATAGTTGAACCCATAAAGAAAATATAGTAAGATAAAACAAGGTTGATATATATAGAGAATTATATAAATCACATATATATTAACACTGTAGGACTCGGCTGTCGCGATAAACACACACACACGCACACACACACGCACACACACACACACACACACGCACACACACACACGCACACACCCAGAGTTATTTACACCACCAACACTCTAGCTGTAGTGCTAACTTACCTGTACACAACGTTGTCCACTCTATGTGTACACAGTCATGTGGTGTTTACATGTGTCTGTTTGTATGGGGGGGGGGGGGTGGACAGGGTTAGGGGAAAAGACGAGGTTGGGATGGTTGATGAATGGTGGAGTTACTTACACACACACACACGCTCACACACACACACACACACACACACACGCACGCTCACACACACACACACCACACACACACACACACACGCCACAAAAGTTGGAAACAAAAACACACACAAAAAAAAACATGGCCGCTCCTATGACTCTCCTGATTGGTGGAAAGAGTTGGGGGGGGGGGGGGGGGAGAGAGAGACGCCTCGGCAGTATAAAAACGGAGGGCGTTAACGTGGTCAGCATCAGTGTGTGTCCGCGCCTCGCCCCGGGCACATGGGTGGGGGAGGGGGGGAGAAGCTTTTTAAGACGTGGCTAATCTAATGAACAGATTTATCAGGGCGGTGGCCAGATATCTCATTACCTTAACTGTGTTAGTGAGGGGAAGAGAGACCCTGACGCCTCCCCCACCACCCCCCCCCCCTCCTGAGGCTCTTGTGAGGGGAAGACTGTAGGGGGGAGGGGAGGAGGTGCTGTTGGGGAGGTGTGGAATTGGATTGAATTTTTGCCACGGCCAGCAGCTAGTTTATTGTGCACCCCATATTCATCCTGTTAGCGCACGAAGAGTTACAGGGGCGGACACACCCTCATCATATAACACAACACACTAAGGGACACAGCGTGATACTAGGGGGTGTGTGAGGTCCCTGGGGGGGGGGGGGGATCACCTCTACGTCACCTGACAAGTTGCACTCACCCCGCATTACAGATGAGGGGCCGCCACTCCTGAGGGACGCCGTTAGCCACTGTCGAGGGACGCCGTAGACCCCCTGGGAGGTGAGGGACCGTCAGTATACCTGGAGGCGGGTCTGTGAGGGGGAGTCGTCTGGTGTCCTTTGTTGTGGTCAGGTGTGATGAGTCATGTTATCCACCGTAGAACACCTGTATAATCAGTGTACACCTGTCTATCTAATCAGTGTAGGCCAGGTGAGGAGGTTAACAGAATGGGGGGTGAGAGGGGGAGGAGAGGGGTGGGTGAGAGGGGTGGGGTGATCAAACGAATGGCCAGGTTTTCACATTAGATTGAGCTCATTTGCATATATAACCTTCCCTCTCCCTCCCACTCTCCTCCTATTCTTCCAACCACCCCCCCCTCCCCTCTCCCTTCCCTCTCACCTCCATCCATCTCTTCCCCTCCACCCCTCTTCCCCTCCACCCCTCTTCCCTTACCTCCTCCTACTGACCCCACGTTTCCTCCTCCTCCCCCCTTCCACTCCTCCCTCCCTCCCCCAACTCCCCCCCACCCCACTCCCCCCTCTCCCCCTCCCCCACCCCCCCCCTCCCCCCCCCTCCCACCCCCTCTTCCCCCTCCCCCCTCGTTAATATACTGTTTTCTCCTTATAAGAGTTTCATGCTATAAATTTCGAACGAGACGATAGCGAGACCTGAGAGACGAAAACGAGAAAGTGGAGAGACATCGTTACGAGACCGAGAGATATAGTGTTTGTTCGTTGTGTCATTGGAATTGTTATTGTTGTTAATTTTGTTGTTGTAGTTATTATTGTTATTATTTTTGTTGTAGTTGTTGTTGATTTTGTTGTAGTTGTTATTGTTGTTGTTTGTTGTAGTTGTTGTTGTTATTCGTCCGTGAATGAGAGAAAGATATTATATTATATTATTATTTTCGTTCATTGGTAAATTGGCTGTAACAATTTTACCCATAATGTTGGTATGTAATCATAACTTTCCCGCCAAAATTTGTGTTCCCGCCATTTTAACTTCGGTCGTACGATAAAAAAATTACCCCGCTGTAAAAACATTATAAATGACAGAGAACAATTTTTTTTTTATTATTTAAATTTATATATTATCCAAAAAGTAAGATAGAATTTATATAACAATGTTTTTAAATTTGTATTATTTATTTTAATTGATTTTTTTGATTAGTATTTTGTATTTTGATTATGTAGGAATGTTAACTTAGGGGAATAAACTGTATATACGTATTTGTATATGACGTTACACCTGTTCTCTCTCTCTCTCTCTCTCTCTCTCTCTCTCTCTCTCTCTCTCTCTCTCTCTCCACCATAAACGACCAAATTTGAAACTTGTTCCTATGAGACCATTATAGTGTAGAGTAGGGGGGTGAGGGTAGGGTGTAGAGGGGGTGAGGGAAGGGTGTAGAGGGGGTGAGGGAAGGGTGTAGAGGGGGTGAGGGTATGGTGTAGGGGGTGAGGGTAGGGTGTAGGGGGTGAGGGAAGGGTGTAGGGGGTGAGGGAAGGGTGTAGGGGGTGAGGGAAGGGGGTAGAGGGGGTGAGGGTAGGGTGTGGGGGGGTGAGGGGAGGGTGTTGAGGGGGTGAGGGAAGGGTGTAGAGGGGGTGAGGGAAGGGTGTAGAGGGGGTGAGGGTAGGGTGTAGAGGGGGTGAGGGTAGGGTGTAGAGGGGGTGAGGGAAGGGTGTAGAGGGGGTGAGGGTAGGGTGTAGGGGGGTGAGGGTAGGGTGTAGGGGGTGTAGGGGTAGGGGGTGAGGGAAGGGTGTAGAGGGGTGAGGGAAGGGTGTAGAGGGGGTGAGGGTAGGGTGTAGGGGGGTGAGGGTAGGGTGTAGAGGGGGTGAGGGAAGGTGTAGGGGGTGAGGGAAGGGTGTAGGGGGGTGAGGGTAGGGTGTAGGGGGTGAGGGAAGGGTGTAGAGGGGGTGAGGGTAGGGTGTAGGGGGTGAGGGAAGGTGTAGAGGGGGTGAGGGTAGGGTGTAGAGGGGGTGAGGGTAGGGTGTAGGGGGTGAGGGTAGGGTGTAGGGGGGTGAGGGAAGGGTGTAGAGGGGGTGAGGGTAGGGTGTAGGGGGTGATGGAAGGGTGTAGAGGGGGTGAGGGTAGGGTGTAGGGGTGAGGGAAGGGTGTAGAGGGGGTGAGGTAGGGTGTAGGGGGTGAGGAAGGTGTAGGGGGTGAGGGTAGGGTGTAGAGGGGGTGAGCGTAGGGGGTAGAGGGGGTGAGGGTAGGGTGTAGAGGGGGTGAGGGTAGGGTGTAGGGGTGAGGGAAGGGTGGAAGAGGGGGTGAGGGAAGGGTGTAGGGGGTGAGGGTAGGGTGTAGGGGGTGAGGGTAGGGTGTAGAGGGGGTGAGGGTAGGGTGTAGGGGGTGAGGGAAGGGTGTAGAGGGGGTGAGGGTAGGGTGTAGAGGGGGTGAGGGTAGGGTGTAGAGGGGGTGAGGGTAGGGTGTAGGGGGGTGAGGGTAGGGTGTAGGGGGTGAGGGAAGGGTGTAGGGGGTGAGGGAAGGGTGTAGGGGGTGAGGGTAGGGTGTAGAGGGGGTGAGGGTAGGGTGTCGAGGGGGTGAGGGTAGGGTGTAGAGGGGGGTGAGGGTAGGGTGTAGAGGGGTGAGGGTAGGAGAGGGGGTGAGGGTAGGAGAGGGGGTGAGGGTAGGGTGTAGAGGGGGGTGAGGGTAGGGTTGTAGAGGGGGGTGTGGGTCGGGTGTTGGGGGGTGAGGGTAGGGTGTAGGGGGGTGAGGGTAGGGTGTAGGGGGGTGAGGGTAGGGTGTAGGGGGGTGAGGGTAGGGTGTAGGGAGGTGAGGGAAGGCGTATAGGGGGTGAGGGTAGGGTGTAGGGGTGAGGGAAGGCGTATAGGGGGTGAGGGTAGGGTGTAGGGGTGAGGGAAGGTGTAGAGGGTAGGGTGTAGGGGGGTGAGGGTAGGGTGTAGGGGGGTGAGGGAAGGGTGTAGGGAGGTGAGGGAAGGCGTATAGGGGGTGAGGGTAGGGTGTAGGGGGTGAGGGAAGGTGTATAAGGGGTGAGGGTAGGGTGTAGGGGGTGAGGGAAGGCGTATAGGGGGTGAGGGTAGGCTGTAGGGGGTGAGGGAAGGCGTATAGGGGGTGAGGGTAGGGTGTAGGGGGTGAGGGAAAGCGTTTAGGGGGTGAGGGTAGGGTGTAGAGGGGTGAGGGAAGGCGTATAGGGGGTGAGGGTAGGGTGTAGGGGGTGAGGGAAGGCGTATAAGGGGTGAGGGTAGGGTGTAGGGGGGTGAGGGAAGGTGTATAGGGGGTGAGGGTAGGGTGTAGGAGGGTGAGGGAAGGCGTATAGGGGGTGAGGGTAGGGTGTAGGGGGGTGAGGGAAGGCGTATAGGGGGTGAGGGTAGGGTGTAGGGGGTGAGGGAAGGCGTATAGGGGGTGAGGGTAGGGTGTAGGGGGGTGAGGGAAGGTGTATAAGGGGTGAGGGTAGGGTGTAGGGGGGTGAGGGAAGGGTGTAGAGGGGGTGGGGGTAGGGTGTAGAGGGGGTGAGGGTAGGGTGTAGGGGGTGAGGGAAGGGTGTAGGGGGTGAGGGAAGGGTGTAGAGGGGGTGAGGGTAGGGTGTAGGGGGTGAGGGAAGGCGTATAGGGGGTGAGGGTAGGGTGTAGGGGGGTGAGGGAAGGTGTATAGGGGGTGAGGGTAGGGTGTAGGGGGTGAGGGAAGGCGTATAGGGGGTGAGGGTAGGGTGTAGGGGGTGAGGGAAGGTGTAGAGGGGGTGAGGGGAAGGTGTAGAGGGGGTGAGGGTAGGGTGTAGGGGGGTGAGGGAAGGTGTAGAGGGGGTGAGGGTAGGGTGTAGGGGGGTAAGGGGGGGTGAGGGAAGGGTGTAGGGGGGTGAGGGAAGGGTGTAGGGGGGTGAGGGAAGCTGTAGAGGATAAACGAGGTGTAAGGGAGGGATATAGGGAGGTGATGGGGGGTGGATGGGTGCTAGAGGGGTGCGAGGGAGTATAAGGGGGGGGATGATACTAGTTACCGCCCCTCCCTCTTAGTCTATTAGCTGTAGTAATGGCCCGGTAATGGTGTGGTGAGGGGGGAGGGTGAGGGAATGTGTACGAGCATCGTTGTAGAGGTATTGGTGGAGATATTATGAGGTGGGGGGGGGGGAGATCTCTCTCTCTCTCCTGTACTCCACCTCCCCCCCCACCTCCCCTCCCTCCCTCCCCCCCCCACCCCTCATAAATTAATAGATGCGTCCTTGTTAACACGATTCGACACAGGTAGGAGGTAATTGGTCGTTCCTCATCCACCTGGTCTCTACACCGCCTCGTCTTACCTACATCCGTCTACCTGGGTGTTTGGGGCTTTGTTTATTTGATTATTGTATTAAGTGTTTATCCTCTCACCTACCCCCCCCTCTCCCCCCCGCCTCCCCTTCATCCCTCTCTCTCCTTCCCCTCACCCCTTTCTTTCCTCCTCTCGCCCCCTTTCTTCCTCCCCTCACTCCTTTCTTCCCTCCCCTCACCCCTTTCTTCCCTCCTCTCACGCCTTTCTTCCCTCCCCTCACCCCTTTCTTCCCTCCCCTCACCCCTTTCTTCCCTCCCCTCACCCTTTCTTCCTCACCCTCACCCCTTTCTTCCTCACCCTCACCCCTTTCTTCCTCACCCTCACCCCTTTCTTCCCTCCGCTCACCCCTTTCTTCCCTCCTCTCACGCCTTTCTTCCCTCACCCCTTTCTTCCCTCCTCTCACCCTTTCTTCCCTCCCCTCACCCCTTTCTTCCCTCCCCTCACCCCTTTCTTCCTCACCCTCACCCCTTTCTTCCTCACCCTCACCCCTTTCTTCCTCACCCTCACCCCTTTCTTCCTCACCCCTTTCTTCCTCACCCCTTTCTTCCTCACCCCTTTCTTCCTCACCCTCACCCCTTTCTTCCTCACCCTCACCCCTTTCTTCCTCACCCTCACCCCTTTCTTCCCTCCCCTCACCCCTTTCTTCCCTCCCCTCACCCATTTCATCCCTCTTCTCACAAAACCACCAATACACACACACTCACACACACACACACACACACAAACTTTAAACTTCTTTTCACTTCTCAGGCAAAACAAAAAACTCTGAGAAAGAAACAGTGATAAAAAAGGGGAAAGACGTGGAATGGAGATTGAGAGTGGACAGAGAGAGAGGGGGGAGAGAGAGGGGAGAGAGAGAGGAGAGAGAGAGAGAGAGAGAGAGAGAGAAACTTAATAGAGAGAATGATTATCTCTCAATTAATTCACACTGGGCCTCTAAATATATCTCATTTATCTCCATTATCTCACTCCAAGCATCTCTCCATTATCTCTCACTCCAAGTATCTCTTAGTTATCGCTCCTTATCCTGTCTCTCACCGCCAAAGCTCGTAAATTTCCTCTCTAGTATTTTTCACTTTAAAGTTTCTCAAATAAAACACAACAACATTAATTTTCTTACTCTGTGTGTGTGTGTGTGTGTGTGTGTGGAGGCATAAAACACACACACACACACACACACACACACATACATACAGTTGAATATTAAAACTCAACTTGTGATACTGAATTAAAAAAAAAAATCGTTCCTAAAGTTTACGATTAATTATTCTGTTATTTCAAGTCACGTCCAGTCCAGCAGTTACGATAAAAAATTCAAACTTACGATAATTTTAAGAACTTATGTGAATCATTAGTTGGATTTATTTAATTTGGTTAATATATTTTCTTTTATCATTAATCTCTCCCCTTTCTTTGTCTATTTTCATCTTCCTCTCTCTCTGTCTCTCTATCCTTCTTTCTCCCTCTTCCCCTTTCATTCCTTCGTTTCATCTCCCTCTTCCTTTTCCTCCTTCCTCTTCTTTCTTTTCATTTTCCTCTCCCTATTTCTCTCCCTTTCTCTCATTCCCCCTTTTGTTTATTCTCCCTTTCATCTCCCTTCCTGATGACCTCTTCTTTCTCTCTGCCTCTTCCACCACCTTTCATCTCTTTCTCCTCCTGTTCCTCTTTTTTCGTCTTCATTTCTATCCCCCTTTCCTTTATCTGTCTAATTATCGTCCTTTCTTTTTATTTTTCCGTCTCTTTCTACCTTCCGTCTTCTAATTATGTTTGTGTTTCTTTCTGTTTTTTTTTTCTCTTTTATGTCTTTAGTGCCCGATGCTCTCTCTCTCTCTCTCTCTCTCTCTCTCTCTCTCTCTCTCTCTCTCTCTCTCTCTCTCTCTCTCTCTCTCTCTCTCTCTTGTTCTTTGTGTAGGAAACTTTTCAGAGTCGGGTCCACTGAGAGAGAGAGAGATGATTCCATTAGTCCCCCCTCCCTCCTGTCCCTCGTCTCCGTTTTTCTTAGCGATTATCTCCCCGGCAGAGTTCCTTATCTCTAATTGGTCAGCTACGGCAGATCCGGATTTTGCACCACCTTCATCCACACGAACGCCAAGCTTCCCAAAACAGAGCAGCGTGTGTGGGGGGGGAGGGGGGTGGGAGGTTGCAGGAGTGAAGAGATTCCCACCGGATTGCTGTAAGGCTTTTGAGGTTTCTAAGAGTTTTTGTAATAAATGGTCAAAGAAAAAGGGAAACTGTTGTGTACGTTTTCTTTGGTGGCTGGCGTGGGAGGATGAAGGGGTAACATAAGGAAAAATTACTTATCTCTTCTCCCCTCCCCCCAAGAAATTATACGAATGAGGTGGTGTTTTTTCACAGTTTGTTATTGTGTTTGATTTACATGACAACTTAAGAATGAAGGACACTGGAATTAGGTCTTACACACACACACACACACACACACGTATTGCCAATGCATGTTTTTTCTACCATAGCCTCACCACTCTCCTGCCCTACCCCTTCCACTTTCTCGAATACCTCCTCCCTTTCCTCCTAACAGGACTTCTCACATAACCTTTTTCTAATGAAGCTCTCTCTCTTTGCATTATAGAGAATTCATCATGAGCTTACTCTTCTAAAGCTTTCTCCTCTTCAGCTTTCTCCTTTTTCTGTTTTTGTTTACATTATATTATATTATTTATAAATATTTGACTCTACCATTGCGATTTTAAGCTGGGAAATATTGTTGGAATGTCCGTCATGCTGTCATTATCACGCTCTCCTGCTCGGCTCATCCCACCAACTACACATTAAAACAAAAATAATCTAATCTGACGTTATGCACAGAATTTGTTTATTTATTTATTTTTTTTTGAGATGTCACCTTAATTGCATTTTATTTCGAGGGTTTACATAACTACAAGAGAGATATTAATGTATTGGTTCACTGTTATCATTTGATTTTGTGTTAAGTTAAAAATTTATATATTGCTTAGTGACCAGAAGTTTATTATTGGCTGCGTTTGTGTGTTTGTCAGTCAGGTTATACATTCATTGAGACGATTGACACAGATATAATGTAAGTTTTTTCCCCTGCCACACTCCGTCTTGCCCCACCCCGTCCCGCCCCACCCCACCCCACCCCACCCCATTCCAATCCTCTCCCAATCCCCACCCAACCCCGCCCTACCCCATCCCCGCCCCTCCCAACCCCGTTTTGCCCCGCCCCGCCCCACCATGAGAATATCGTCAACAAAGATGTTATCAGAGGCCGAGTTATGGCCATGGCCTTGTAGTGGCCGTAACCCCAGAGTTAGAGGTACAACTAACTGTCTCACTCTAACTAAAACGCCTAAACTTACCCGAGAAATGGCGTCAAACGTGTACGGAGACTCGACCTTAACTAGATACCTTCCTTTAGTACCAGTTAGCAGATAAAATGAACACTTGAGACTCTGCCCTATCTATCAATCCATCCATCTATCTATCTATCTATCTATTTATCTATCTATCTATCTATTCTATCTATCCATCCATCCATCTATCTATCCATCTAGCCCAGGTGGTGGATGCAACAACTGGCTGCCTTACAATGATCCATCAAACGCGGGTATAAAGTTTTATCGTGGACTGGCGTGGTCTCTCTCTCTCTCTCTCTCTCTCTCTCTCTCTCTCTCTCTCTCTCTCTCTCTCTCTCTCTCTCTCGTGTGTTACTGTTCCTCTTTATCCATTTTACTTGAGTTTATCCCACATTTTTTCTACGTTTTCTCTTTTTTTTTTCTTTTCTTTTTTCTATGTAAATTTGTGTTGTTTATTTAAGTCTAGTTTCACTTTTCTTCTCTTTCTTTCTTTCTTTCTCTCTCTCTCTTTATTCTTTTGTTATTTAATTCCATTTCTTTTTACTTTGTTTTAAATCCCTTTTTTATTTCGTTTTTTTTTGGTTCTTGTGTTTTTTTTTCTTTTTCATTATTTAAGTTTATTATATTTTTTTCTATCTAGTTTTATACTTTTTTTTATTTTCTCACTAATTTCTTCTGTTTTTTTTTTATATAATTCATCAAATTTAGTTATATTAGGTTAAGCTTGTCTGTCTGTCTGTCTGTCTGTCTGTCTGTCTGTCTGTCTGTCCTATCTGTCTATCTGTCAGTACACAATACCAGTACACAGTGTAATACCAGTATACAACACACAACAATACCAAACACACACACAGGCTCTCTCTCTCTCTCTCTCTCTCTCTCTCTCTCTCTCTCTCTCTCTCTCTCTCTCTCTCTCTCTACACAGCTACACCCACAGCCATACACTTTGATCCAAGCATTTTTACACATCCACACTCTTTTATACACCAAGATGAACGTGTGTGTGTGTGTGTGTGTGTGTGTGTGTGTGTGTGTGTGTGTGTCTTGCTTCGAAATTAATTAATCCCTAAACTGTAAAACTTCAGGTGAAAAAATGAGTCCTCAGGTGTGACGTAACTGTGTATATGCGTCGGAATGCTGTCAGATCAAAGGCTTTTATCTTATATCCAATTATATATCTAACTAATGTCCACACTGCTATGTATGTATGTATAAGTTTTATCATGTATATATTACCATATGTGTTTTGGATTATGTATATATTTGACACCTTTGAACAGATTTTTTTTTTTAAATCTGGTTTAATTAATTTTGTTTTGAGGTATATTTTCCGGTCTATGTATACTTAGATTGTTATGTATATGTGTAATGGTTCTAGGTATCATATCAAATAGGTTACAAGTTGTTTCAGTTGTTTTTCTTGTTAATAGAGAAAAATACAAACGAGCTTGGATCATGACCCAAACAAGCTATTGAGTGTGAAATACCTAAGACCCCCCCTTCATCGTTTTCTTATTTAGTCATAGAAAACGGGAATCCCTCAATATTTCGAAATACTATTGTGTAATTGTTTTAGTGACTGTCTTAAGCAAATTTAAGAAATGTAAATTGTATTGCTGGATTTGAAAGGAAAAACAAATAATTCTTAAGCCTTCAGCAACACAATTGTAAGCAAACACCTCTTGTTAACATGTTAAGAATGGGGTGACATTCCTTTAACGGGGTGAGATTTACCTGCTTCAATACTAACAGCTGCTCTATCATCCTATATGCGGGTTGTTTCATCATCGTATAGCTTTCCTCATCATATAATAAATACTCTTTCATACACAGCCTTATTCATACACGGGGGACTTCATTATACACGGGTACCATCATACTCGGGGGACTTCATTATACACGGGTACCATCATACACGAGGGGGACTTCATTATACACGGGTACCATCATACACGAGGGGTCCTTCATATACCGTGGCTTTCTGTCATACACAAGTCCCCCATAACGTTTGCTTACCTGAGATAAATCCTTAGGGAAAAGTGTAGATGGTTCTCCTTCACGTAGGGCGAGGAAGGGCGACTCCTACCAGAGAAATATTGAACCAATTAGCTTCCTCGCTTTCCATGGGGACCGCCATCTTTGTTTACATTTCATTTCGCGCCAAAACGAGTGAAATGGACGCTTGTCATTGGTTAAAGAGGGAGATGATCAGTTACAGGGCTTGTGTTTGTAGCTCTCTCTCACACAGAAATAATATTTATAGTAGGGATAATAGGTTATGTCAGGTTATGTCAGATTATGCTTTTTAGGGTTAAGTTAGGTTAGTTTGGGATAAGTTAGGCAGAGTTAGGTTAGGTTGGCTTGTGTCACCAAAAATAAAAAGAAATATGCCCAGTTGTGTTTGCTGTAACATTGGTTTCAACGTGAACCATTTTGCCGAGCAGAGAGAGAGAAGGCTGCCTGAGGCGTGATTGGTCGAGAGTTGGATGTGGTGAGCCAATGAGTGCATTTGGCGCGAAATATGAACGTTTTTGCAAGCTTTTATTTGTCTTTTTTTCAATTCTGCGACGAAATTGTTTTGAAAAATGAGTTATGTGTTGGTTACTGATGGGGTGAGAGACACGGGCCACAACACGGCCACAGTGGACCAACACACGGCCACAACACGGTACAAGAGCCAAGAGAGAGTCCGTGTAATATCTGAGTACTTGTTGTGCATCAGTCAACACCTTGAATACTATGACTGACTTAATTCCTCGGGTACGATGACTTAACCTCTCGAATATGGTGGCTTAAGTCGTCGTACTCAGGGGTTAAGTCATCACAGTCAAGAGGTTAGGTCATTGTACTCAAAGAGGTTATAGAAAATGTGACATGGGTCATAGAAAACGGGTCATGGGTTAAAGAAAACGGAGGTTGAGTATTAATAACGGCGCCAGAACAAAGATGTGAGAATTTAATTAAAGTTCTCGATTGTAAACAACCCATCGATGCATATTAGTGCCCTGGGCGGGACCCTTGGCACTGGTGATTATGAGACGGGCCAATAGACAGACGGAGAAGACGGGAGAGAGACGGGGAAGGGGGGAGAGACGGGGGAGGGTAGGATGAAGAGGAGAGAAAGAGAGAGGGGTCGGAGGGAAGGAGGAGAGAGAAAGAGGGTGGGGGGGGAGGAGGGAGAAGAGAGAGGGAGGGTGGGGGGAGGAGGAGGAGAGAGAGACAGGAAGGAAGAGAGAGACGAGTCAAGAAAGAGAGAAGGAGACAGAGAGAGGAAGAGAGAAGGAAAGGGAGGAAGGAAGGAAGGACAAGAGAACTAGAGAGACAGAGAACCAGAGATAGAGAGAGACACGGATGACAGCTTTCAATCTCTCTTAGAATTCTCTTAATCCGGGTGGTGAGTAAGGTTAATCTTAATCCAGGAGGGGTTCGCCAGACGCTAGTGAATGCTCGTATTGGCGCAGTTACTAGTGTCATTATTGTGAGAGGAGGAGGAGGGGGAAGAGGAGAGAGGAGGAGGCAGATGAGAGCTTCCTTGCAACACACAAACTCTGTAATACCTATACCAGATTTAGACCGATTTTGTGAGTATTGAAAACATCTCGTCAAGGATTTTTTTTACCGAGATAACGTCAGGGGGTAGATCACACACACACACACACACACACACACTGCGGCCTGATAGCTTTCACTCTCTCAAACTTTATTTTCCAGCTGAATTACAACCATGTATACACACCCCTGGCCGATACTTCCTCCCCACTCCCCCCTCCCCCATGCCCCTCCCCTCACCCTTCCCTCACCCTTCCCTCCCCCTCTTATTTATCAGTATTCTGTGTTCATGTATTCGAATATTCCTCCCTTCCACCTCCCCTCCTCCCCTCCCTCCCCCTCCCCTTTCCACCCCTTTCCACACACACCTCCCTTCCCCCTTTTCATACCCCTCCCCCATCCTCTTCCCCCCTCCCCCTTCCCCCCCTCTCCCCCATCCTCTTCCCCCCCCTCCTTTAAACTACAAACTAATAACGTTTAATTTATCTCCAAGTCATTTTGTTAACCGAACATTAACAATCTTATCCGGATATCTCTCTGTTGGTGGTGCGGTGAAGTATCTCTCTCTCTCTCTCTCTCTCTCTCTCTCTAATCATCTCTCACAGCTGTTTGTCTCAGTATCTCTCCTCTTCTCTATCTCACTGTCTCTCGCCATCTCTAGCTCACTATACCACTATCTCTCCTTGTCTGTAGCTAATTATCTCCCAGTCTCATCATCTCTTTAAACGAATAAAAAAACGAAGGCAAACACGAACGTATGATTGAGAAAAACAAACAAGGAGTTTTTTAACCTCAGTGTGTGAGAGAGAGAGAGAGAGAGAGAGAGAGAGCAAAAATAGAGAGAAAAAGAGAGAAAGTTACTCAGGTGTGACGAATCAGAAGCTTATATAGACTCGGTAATTAGCAGGTACAAGGGGGGGGGGGTGAGGGGGAGGGATGTACTCCACACTTGAGTACACATGCTGACTCACTACACACACTGACTGGTTAAGTGAGAGTCACCCCCCCCCCCCACACATCACTGACTCACTCACTGACTCACTAATTAAGAAAGAGTCATCCCCCACACATTACTGACTCACTCACTGACTCACTGATTAAGAGAGTCATCCCCACACATCACTACACATACTGACTCACTCGCTGACTCACTGATTAAGACAGAGTCACCCCCACACCTGACTGACTCACACACAATAGTGACAAATTGCGACTCCAACAACCAGACGTGAAAATGCAAATAGTTCTGGAATCCCTTTCTAGACGCGTCCCCTCCCCTCCCCCCGCTTTCTCTCTCGTGTTGTGGTGAGTTTGTGGTGGTGGTGTGGTGGTTGTGAGGTAGTGGTGGTTGTGGTGAGTTTGTGGTGGTGTGGTGGTTGTGAGGTAGTGATGGTGTGGTGGTTGTGGTGTAATGAGTGGTGTTGTGGCGGTGTGGTAAGACTGTGGTGCTGTGATATAGTGGTGATGGTGCTGTGGTGAGACTGTGGTGGTAGTGGTGCAATAAGTGCCCCGGGTACCACTATATTGAGCATTAGTTACAGTAACCAGTGAATATTGTGAACCCCCCCCCCCCCTATAGGAACTGTATGTCTGGGCGCCCTTGTTCCCTCCTTCTGTGGTGCTGTGATGGTGGTGCTGTGGTGTAGTGGTGCTGTGGTGTAGTGGTGCAGTGGTGCTGTGGTGTAGTGGTGCTGTGATGGTGGTGCTGTGATGGTGGTGTAGTGGTGCTGTGATGGTGGTGCTGTGGTGTAGTGGTGCTGTGGTGTAGTGGTGCTGTGATGGTGGTGCTGTGATGGTGGTGTAGTGGTGCTGTGATGGTGGTGCTGTGATGGTGGTGCTGTGGTGTAGTGGTGCTGTGATGGTGGTGTAGTGATGCTGTGATGGTGGTGCTGTGCTGGTGTGGTGCTGTGCTGGTGTGGCGTCGTAGCAAGTGTCGTCGGCACTTAATCATGTGTCCAGGCTTTGTGGATGGCGTCCAAATTAGGATGGATGGTGCGGGTGGATGGTGCGGGTGGATAGTGCGGGTGGATGGTGCGGGTGGATAGTGTGGATGACTAGGGGGGAGTGAAGGAAGGAGAGGGAAGGAGGAAGAAGGAAGGAAGGAAGGGGAGAGGGAGGGAGGGAGGGAGGGAGGGAAGAGTCTCTCTCTCTCTCTCTCTCTCTCTCTCTCTCTCTCTCTCTCTCTCTCTCTCGTCACCATGTAAAAACTTTAAACACACACACACACACACACACACAATGGTTGATCTAAAAACTAATCTAAACTTCGATGTTTTTTTTAACAATGTGTGGGCAAAGTCGGTCCTCCCCCCCCCCCCCTGTCGCCAAATATTACCCCTCACACGCTTGTTATTTAAGTGAAGCCTCTCTCTCTCTCTCTCTCTCTCTCTCTCTCTCTCTCTCTCTCTCTCTCTCCCCCCCCGTCCTCTCTCTCCCCCCTCCGTCCTCTCTCTCCCCCCTCCGTCCTCTCCCTCTCTCTCTCTCAATTTAATATTATCCAGGTAAAGGTAAAACTTTAGAGATAAGAGATAATATTCAACGGGGAGGGGTGAGGGGGGAGGGGTGAGGGGGAGGGGTGAGGGGGAGGGAGGAGTTAAGAGGGAGACTCACCCGAAAATTATTAAAAGTTTTACCTCCAAAAGTTTGACAAAAGTGCTGGATGACGCTGAATCTCCCTAGCTGGCAACTGTCTCTCCCTAGCTGGCAACTGTCTCTCCCTAGCTGGCTACTGTCTCTCCCTTGCTGGCAACTGTCTCTCCCTAGCTGGCAACTGTCTCTCCCTAGCTGGCAACTGTCTCTGTCTCTCCCTAGCTGGCAACTGTCTCTCCCTAGCTGGCAACTGTCTCTCCCTAGCTGGCAACTGTCTCTCCCTTGCTGGCAACTGTCTCTGTCTCTCCCTAGCTGGCAACTGTCTCTCCCTTGCTGGCAACTGTCTCTCCCTTGCTGGCAACTGTCTCTCCCTAGCTGGCAACTGTCTCTCCCTAGCTGGCAACTGTCTCTCCCTAGCTGGCAACTGTCTCTCCCTTGCTGGCAACTGTCTCTCCCTAGCTGGCAACTGTCTCTCCCTTGCTGGCAACTGTCTCTCCCTAGCTGGCAACTGTCTCTCCCTTGCTGGCAACTGTCTCTCCCTAGCTGGCAACTGTCTCTCCCTTGCTGGCAACTGTCTCTCCCTAGCTGGCAACTGTCTCTCCCTTGCTGGCAACTGTCTCTCCCTAGCTGGCAACTGTCTCTCCCTAGCTGGTAACTGTCTCTGTCTCTACCCGTGAGAGACATTAGCAAATGTCTCCCCGTATGTGAGAGAGAGAGAGAGAGAGATTCACTTATGCAACTTGCTGTGGTTAGGTGAATTGTGTGGATGGGAGACAATGGACGGTGTGGATGGGAGACAATGGACGGTGTGGATGGGAGACAATGGACGGTGTGGATGGGAGACAATGGACGGTGTGGATGGGAGACAATGGACGGTGTGGATGGGAGACAATGGACGGTGTGGATGGGAGACAATGGACGGTGTGGATGGGTAGACAATGGACGGTGTGGATGGGTAGACAATGGACGGTGTGGATGGGTAGACAATGGACGGTGTGGATGGGTAGACAATGGACGGTGTGGATGGGTAGACAATGGACGGTGTGGATGGGTAGACAATGGACGGTGTGGATGGGTAGACAATGGACGGTGTGGATGGGAGACAATGGACGGTGTGGATGGGTAGACAATGGACGGTGTGGATGGGTAGACAATGGACGGTGTGGATGGGTAGACAATGGACGGTGTGGATGGGAGGCAATGGACGGTGTGGATGGGTAGACAATGGACGGTGTGGATGGGTAGACAATGGACGGTGTGGATGGGTAGACAATGGACGGTGTGGATGGGTAGACAATGGACGGTGTGGATGGGAGACAATGGACGGTGTGGATGGGAGGCAATGGACGGTGTGGATGGGTAGACAATGGACGGTGTGGATGGGAGACAATGGACGGTGTGGATGGGAGACAATGGACGGTGTGGATGGGAGACAATGGACGGTGTGGATGGGAGACAATGGACGGTGTGGATGGGATTGTCTCAGACGGACGCCCTCGTATTCCTAAACACCTCGTTAGCTTGTCTCATAAACTAGGGGGGGGGGGAGAGATGGGGAAATTGAGAGGGAATGGAGAGGTTGAGAGAGGGAGGAGGGGAAAGGAAGAGGAAAATGAGAGGGAAGAGAGGGAATGGAGAGGAAGGGATAAATGAACCTGAGAAATAATGGTTCGTATGAATGTTCGAATCCCTCAGTGAGATTGAGTCGACGGTATCACACGCACACACACGCACGCACACGCACACCGAGGAAGGAGAGAAACAGACAAAAACGACAGAGACAGACAGACTAGCCTTGCCGTCTCTCTCTAAATTTAATGTTTATTTAGACAAACATAAAACTTTTGAATTAAGAGGTAATATTAACCTCTCTCTCTCTCTCTCTCTCTCTCTCTCTCTCTCTCTTTTACGTGTGGGTTCTTCACTAATGACATCCCCTCCTTCATGCCCTCATACGCGTGGATTCTGCACTAATGGCATCATCCCCTTCCCCCCCCCCCCCATCCTCTCATGCCCTCATACGCGTGTGTTCTGACTGGTGACGTCACTCGGGTCAAGACAGAGTAATGACTGCAAAACGTCAAGGGTAAAAATCTTATGGATAGGGCCCGGCATCACAGCGTAATGACCTTCTTCTTCTACCGGGCCGCCTTCACCAGAGAGCGCCGCGGTCATCAGTGAGAGAGAGAGAGAGAGAGAGGGCATTTTAAGGGTCTTTTAGGGAGTCTGTTTTGGGGCTTAGTTTTAGGGGGGGGCTTCGTTTAAGTGGGACTGTTCCGGGGGCTTCCTTGAGTATGACGACTCAGAGGGCTAAATCATCGTACTCAAGGGGTTAAGACATCGTACTCAAGGGGGCTAAATCACCCGGTACTCACCTGGCACTTACCTGGCACTATCACCTGGCACTATCACCTGGCACTATCACCTGGCATTATCACCTGACACTATCACCTGGCGCTATCACCTGACACTATCACCTGGCACCATCACCTGGCACTATCACCTGGCACTATCACCTGGCACCATCACCTGAACAATAGCACAACAAGCTCTTGGACGCTTCAAATAAAAAGTGTTTTTCTATTGTGGTGTTTCATAGTCGTTGTGAATAAATCCAAACAGGTGACAAAAAAACACCCCCCCCCCCCTAAAAAAAACGAGAAAATGCTGTAGTTTTCTTTATGTTGTGAGTGAGGGAAGGAAGCCTGACAAGAACAAACATTGTTCATCATTGTTCCATTGTTCTCCAAAAACTGAAAAGAACTGAAATTGTTTGAAAGGAGAAAATATGTGTGTTCCACTTGAGTTGTTTTTTTGTGTATGTGTGTTTTATTACGTTGGGTATTGTAGGGTGTGTGTGTGTGTGTGTGTGTGTGTGTGTGTGTGTGTGTGTGTGGCCAGCGCCTATTTGTGTATAATTATAAGTATGTATGTGTGTATGTATGTATGTGTGTGTGTGTGTGTGTGTGTGTACGTAAAGTCATGTTTGAAGGTATGGGTATATATGCGTATTTAAGTATGTATGTATGTAATGTATGTATGTATGTATGTGAGAATGTGTGTTAGTATTTACTCTGAAAGATGTTGAGAGAGAGAGAGAGAGAGAGAGAGAGAGAGAGAGAGAGAGATAATACTATATGCCAGCCAAAAATGTGTGTCGCAATAAAAAAAAAAATACAAAAAAAATACTGGACTAATATTGATAACTATTGTGTGTGTGGTTTTGTCTACGTCAGAGGAAAAAACATTTTGTTAGGATGAAATGGGTTTTTTAATGTTATTCACTATTTTCATGTGGAATATACAAATGTTGTGTGGGTTATTTTTTTATGGGGGTGGGGAGAAAAGGGGTTATATTTCTTTCATCTTTATATTGACCAAACACACACACACAGACAGACAGAAACACACACACAAACACACACACACACTCTCTCTCTCTCTCAGTCTTGACCACTGTGGGTTGAGGTCGTGTACTGTAAGTAATCTGTTTTGTAGCTGCCTGTGTCATCTTGTCGAAATTCTTCCCTTCGTCCCTTCTCCTCCCACTCCCCACCCCTCTCTCCCTCCCACTCCCCTCTCCTCCCACTCCCCATCCCTCTCTCCCTCCCACTCCCCTCTCCTCCCACTCCCCACCCCTGATAATCCAAATCTGAGGAAATGAATGTAAACTATATTGAACAGTTCACAAGAGGACACTCAGCACACTGGTCCCTCTCAGCACACTGGTCCCTCTCAGCTCACCTCTGATCACCAGCTATCAGTGTGGGAGTTGTTATACTGTCCTCGCCAACACCACAATAGCACCATCCCAAACACGGTGAAATTTATCATATTTATATGTTGAACTTATAGGGTCTCTCTTGTTATACTGGAAGCTTTTGTTAAATGACCTCTTCAGTCACTCTCTTTATTGTGTATTTTAAACCTATGACTGCCATGTTTTGTTATTTTTTACTGTAAGCAGCCAATTACACACACACACACACACACGCGCGCGCACACACACACTCGTTTAATATATCAAATATCTCTCTTTCTCCAGGGTACAAACTGAACGGGGTTAATTACGTCCCCCTACCTTTGCCTTCACCTGTGAGACTTGACCCCCTGGCCTGCACACCTGAGTAATGACTTCTCTCCCACACACACCTGCATCCACACCTGTCTCACCACACCTGCCACACCCTACCTGCCTTAACATATCAGCTCTCAGGTTAGTGGAGGTTTACCCCATATATTAGTGAATATTTTTGTTAATTTAAGGTGTAAGTTACCAGACGAGTTTAATACACCCGCATTATCGACTGTACACTGAGGGAAGCTTCCTCACCCTCACCCTGTGCGCTAAGGGGCTGTCCTCTCAAACCCTTTCTCCATAAACTCTCTTTAAAGGGGTGTTCCTCATCCACCCAGCACTAAGGGTGGCTATCTCCCCCGCTACACCCGGCAGTAAGGGGATCGACCATCTAACCCTACGCTAAGAGGGGCGGTCTCTCCTCGTACACCCAGCTAAGAGGGGCCATCTCCACCCCCTACGCCCAACACTAAGAGGGGGGCTGGACTCCACTACACCCAAGTGTTTGTTTCCCCCCCCCCCCCTGGTAGACGTCAACTGCAGAATGAGAACCTCTGCATTGATTTTGGCTTCCGATTCTACGTGATTCAATTTGCTGGAGCAACTCCTACCCCTCTGCTGAATACTGCTTCTCGGACCACCCCCCCTCCTCCTCCTCCGGCCCTCTCACCCTCCCCCTTAGCTGAATACTCCTCAGGCCAAGCAAAAGGGGTCCCAACACAGCCTCGAGGAAGAGGTCCTTTCAGCCTGGCTCCCCCTCGAGTTGATCCGCTGCGACTCTCAATGAATTTCAGTTCTGCATGTCAATTGACGGCGTCCAGAGCTCTTGACGATACTGCCGCTGTAGACCCCTGCCAGACTTGTGTTGCTCGTATTACATGTTAGGGTGTTGCTTGTGTTGCATGGTGGGTGTTGCTTGGGTGTTGCTTGTGTTGCTTGGATGTTGCTTGTGTTACAAGTTGGATGTTGTTTGTTTTACATGTTGAATGTTGCTTGTGTTACATGTTGGGTGTTGCTTGTGTTGCTGGGGTGTTACTTGAGTTACATGGTGGGTGTTGCTTGTGTTGCTGGAGTGTTGCTTGGGTTCATTCAAAAGTGACATGGTAGTCATTTTCTTCTCTTCCTCCTTCTTCCGCCTCCTCCTCCTTCTCTTTTTATTCCTACCCCACTTCCTCTTCCTCCTCCTCCTTCCTCCTTCCCCTCTCCCCCCTCCTCCTTCCCTCTCCCCCCTCCTCCTCCCCTTTCCCCCCTCCCCCTCCTCCTCCTGGGATATTTTAATGATCCAGGTATTAAAGGTCTGAAATCATTTGTTGCTATTTTCCAAGACTGACCTTTTAAAGTAGTGCCCGGCCAGTGTATATATAATGATCGTACGTCTGGCAGCATGTATAGTCGTACGCCTGGCAGTGTATACAACTCCCGTACGTATGGCAAGTGTATATATATATAATGAGGTTTATAATAATACATTAATATTAGCTTCTCCATATTGTATTTTCTTATCCAATACATTAAGTAAACAATTAATACAACATGTGTATACCTTGGTGTTACTCAAGTAGCCTCCGTACGATATGTTTTCCTCCTCGCTGCCTGACGTATGGTGTAAACAAGATGGCGTCGATGTGATGAGGGGAAAATATATCGTACGATTCTTTGGAAATCATTGACTTGGACTGAGAGATATACACGTTCATACAACAGTCATACAGATATATACAACCATACATCATAATAACTATACATTGATACATAATACTGTTATACAATCATACATCAGACAGCTTTACAATCATACACTATACATACATACATACATACTATGCTTTACACCTTGCACTCATACACAATACACTAATATACCTGTACTATACAATCATACACTATACACTCATACAACTATACAATCCTATTCCATACAACCATGAGATCTTCACCAATGAACCATACATTCCTAAGCCGTATACAACAATCAGTCACGTATGAATACAGATGTAGTCAACAGTAATACAATATACAATCTGGACAATACAGTATACACCATATCTTAATACTATGTTACCTGCATAATGGTGTATTAGTCACCATTATGTAACCCGGACGGAATAAATTGGTCTCATCACTATTATGTAACCCGGGTGGAATAAATTCTCTTATATATCCCATTTATGAACATCACCAGTATGTAACCAGGAAATAATCCACTTACACACACACACACACACACATATACATCACCACTACATAATCCGAAATTAATATGACTCTCGCACTCGCTCACCACTATATAACCCGGAACGAAAATTCTTGTAGTTTACTTATAATTTAAGATTCTAGTATAGTCAGACACTCACAACATCACTACGGCACAGAACACTATCAAAAAGACGAGACGCTATTGGCAGGTGATGTAGTGGAGGGGAGATAAGTGGCCTTGTAAGTAATGTGTAAAGTCATTAAAGTTTATAAGTACTCTTTAAATATGGTGTAAGAGTAAAGTTTGTAAGTAGCGCGTGAAGTTAGTAAGAACTCTTGAAATATCGTATAAAAATAAAGTTTGTTGGTGCTTTGTAAGTAATGTGTATAAGTAAAGTAAGCATAGTTTGTAAGTTCCTTTAAGTATCATGTAAAATAAATAATGTTTGGAAGTATCATGTAATTTAAGTAAAGTTTGTAAGTAATTTGTACATAAAATAAGTTTGTATTGCGTAAAGTAAGTCAATTTTGTAAGTACCTTGTAAGTATCATGTAAAGTAGGTAAAGTTTGTCTCTACCTTGTAAGTAGTACCTATGTTAAATAAATATAAGTACCGTATAATATAAGTAGGATTTGTAAATACATTGTAAATACCACGTTTATAAGTAGGTTGTAAAGTGACTACTATTTGTAAGTAAACTTGTCCTAAATGTAAGTAAGATATTTTGAGTGGTGACGAAATAAGTTGAATTAATAAGTATATTTTAAGTAGGGTTTTATAAGTATCCGTAAAAGTAGTAAAGTATTTGTTCCCTCTCATAAGTCTTCTTCTCTCTCATGTCTATCCTTCCCTCTCAAGTCTGTCCTTCCCTCATGTCTATGCTTCCCTCTCGTATCTCTTCTTCCCTCTCATGTTTGTCCTTCCCTCTCCTTCCCTCTCATTAATAAATAAACCGAATACAGGTAGTTCTGCTATAACGCGATAATTGTGTTCTTGTAAAATATCGTGTTATAGAAAATCGCGTAATAGAAATAACAGGGCTTATGGAGAAAATGGGGTTAGGTGCAGATTACTCAAAATCGAAAAAATTTAGTAGTTAGCCTAACACAAAGGATAGCACAGTCTAAATAAATGTTACATTCATATCTAATAATGAAATCATACAGTAAATGTAACACTTTACTTGATGGGGGAGAAGGGTGATTTTGAGGTTGATAAAATCGAGCTTCTCTTCAAGTGTTATATCCTTTCTTTTACGACCATCACCGGGAATTCTATCACCAGAACGCTTCTTGTTGATATTCTTCTTTATTATATTCATCGTTAATACAGTACCACAAAATTGGAGAAATAGTAAGCAAAAATCGCGTTATAGCAAACAAGCGTTTGCGTTATACAAATATCGTTCCTAATTCATAAATCGCGTTAAAGCAAATTCGCGTTATCAAAACACGCGCTATAGCAGAACTCACTGTACAAGTTACATTAATTTATCATCTTTAGGTCAGAACACACCACAAACCCGACCCACTCACTTCAGTACTTACAAACTTGACTTCCTTACTTTACGTGTACTTATTTTACTCGTGACTTACTTACAAACACTTAACTTGTCCCCTCACAACCAGGATTTATTTTTTAGTTAACTTATAATACTTATTGATTCACTTCAGTACTTATAAACTCTAAGGAGATGTCTGTGGAGGATTTTTTTTTACATTAATTCTCTACTTCTACTTACGAAGTACTTATTTATCCCCACCACTGGTTATATCATCACAGAAAGTTAATAACACAGACAGGTAGGGTAGTCCCCGCTTAACGTCGAATAAGCGGCTTCCTGCGGCGTTAAGTTAAGCGAGGTAGTCTGTTCTCCACTTAAAGTCAGGCTTTTTGCGACGTTAAGTGAAGCGACGTTAAGCGAGGACTACCTAATATGTTGAAGCATACACTTAAATTGCTTTCGTCTGAGACCTGTTGATACGTATATAAGAAAGTTACAAAATATATACAATAGAGATTTGCATTACTACTGTTCTATGCTGCAGCTGAGGCAGATCCCATGCAAAAAAATATAGATTACTATTACTATTATCTACTATTACTATTATTAAACATGCTATTATAATGATTTAGACTCCCTGGGTGTGTGTGCTTGTGATAATGGAGTAAAGAGTTAACATAAGTTGTAGTTAACTCTACTTAACACAAGTTGTAGTGTTGTCAGCTCTACTTAACACAAGTTGTAGTGTTGTCAGCTCTACTTAACACAAGTTGTAGTGTTGTCAGCTCTACTTAACACAAGTTGTAGTGTTGTCAGCTCTACTTAACACAAGTTGTAGTGAAAGTTACTTTGCTTTGTAATAGTTACAAGGTCGGGCTAGATACATGTACTGTGTAGCCTTTACCTGTACTTGAACTGTTGTCTGACATAAACGATAACATAAGCCGAGGTTGTCAGAAGCTGCAGAAGGCGACTGTGTTGTTGTGTTGTGAGTCGTGTGGGTGAGTCATGGGCGTAAGGAGAAGAATATGGCAGCTTCTTAATTGTGGTGTGGTGTGGGGTAGTCTGTACAGGGATTACTGGACGGAGCTGTACAGTGGACACTCAGATGAGGACATTAGGACACTTGGGGTGGGAGGCTGCTGCTGTGGGACGGAGGGAAGGACACTGTACACGGACACCAACGACGGACGACCAAAGTGGTGCTGTACATGATCGCTGAAGACGTTTGTGGGGACATCGAAGACGAAGTACTGCACTAGCGGACTCTGCTGCTGTGATACACTGAACGATGCGTGATGCTTAGACCTGTTTCTCATACCTGTCAGTCGAGACCAACGATTGGCCAGGAACCAGGGAGCTCTGAGCCAATGGGGGGTGAAGCAAAGAACCATCACCCTTCATGTCACTCCCTCGGGGAAACACTTCCTGGCCAAAACTTTCGTGGAGCCAATCACCAGCCTGCTTCAGGACTGGACACAACCAATCACAACACCGAATCCTGGTTAAGAGACGTGAGACTGGAACCAATCACGGGTCCTTCTCGAGACGACAATAAAAGAGACATAGACCATATAAAGAGGCTTGTCAGTGGCTGTCTTTAAGAGTTCTCGCCGCCCATGCCATCGACGGCACCTTCTCCTGGCGGCGGCGTGACGACCTGGCCTGGCGGAGTGACTCGGTTGGTGTACTCTGTGCTGGTGGAGGAGGCGGCGGAGACAGCACTGCCTGAGCGGGATTCCATGTAGACCAGCTCGAAGAGTTTGTTCATGAACTCCACCACCTTCCTGAGGGTGCCTTCCCGCAGCTTGTTGTATCCCTTCCCTGAGGACACCACCAAGGCCGTTAGTCACCTTCCTGCACTACTTGATTATACTTCGAAACACTTAGAAACACTTAAAATTACCTATTTACCTAAAATTTACTTAGGAACACTTGAAACTTACTTAGAAACACTTGAAACTTACTTAGAAACACTTACAACACACTTAGAAACATTTATAGTTATTTACAACCCTTAAACGTTACCTAGAAAAAATTATTAAAAGTTGCGTAAAAATACTTAAAATATACAGTACATAGAAATAGTTAAAACTGACTTAGAATACTTTTAATTTACTTATAATACTTAAGAGTTACTTAGAATTTATTAAAAATTACGACATCTTAGAATATTAGTCTTTTTGAAACACTTGAAATAATAATGAAAAAAAAAGGCAGTTACTCGAACAATAAGACAGATATATTATTAAGAGATAAATGTAAATAGATCTAAATATAATAAGCAATTGGAAGACGGTGCAACAAGCTTAACATTAGACTAGAATAGAGGCAGATTAAAACATGTTAGAATTATACCACGAACAGGACCACTTACGACCCTTGTTTTTGCTCATTAACTTAAAAAAATCAGACTATGCCAATCTAACCTAATTCAACCAGCTATGGGGTCTCTTAGCATGGGTTTGATTAGGTTAAGTTTGGTTAGTGGTTAGGATAGATTTGGTTAGGTTTGTGTCTGAATAGATTTGATTAGTTTAGGTTCCTACAGCCTGAAATTCAAGTTGGGGAGGAGGGGCGGAAATGGTCGTGTTCGTGATGCTTTTGCTACATAGTTTGTCTTGTCGAACAAACATGGCGTGTCTGTACTAATAAACTGCTTTAAAATGCACTGTAAAAAAGGCCTTAAAAAATTATCTGCATGACGTCGCTGGTCCAACAGGTGTTATGGCGTTTAATAATGGTTAAAAGATTCACTAACGGCTGAGTAACTGGATGAACGGGCCCCAGTCTTAATAGGTCCATGTCCTAATAGACCCCAAACCTAATCTATCCAAGTACTAAATGAGGTCCCAGTCCTAATGAGTCCCATTTTTATGGTCCCTAAGCCTAATGAGCCTTAATCCTTCTAGTTTGGTAAGGTTAGGTTAGGTTAGGGCATATTAGGACTAAAGGGTCTACATGATCCTGCACTCCTCCGGTGAAGAGATCCCTTTGCTCTGCCCCATCCGACATGGCTCCGCCCCATCCGACATGGCTCCACCCCCTCCGACATGGCTCCACCCCCTCGATAAATAAGTAACCAAAAGGAATGAGGAATCTTTATACCGACACTCAGACAGACATATGGCCAGTGTACTCGTGCATGAAACTTATTAAAGAAAAAAATAATGTTTATAACCTGAGTCTGAACCAGTCATGAGTGGTTGGACCGCAGAAGTGTGTCGATTTCAAGAAATTTGATTGGCTGCTGACTCAATGGGTGGAGCCTGGGGATGTATCAGTTAATCTGAGTGGATGAAGCGCTGGAGGTGTATTGATTTCAAGGGATTTGATTGGCTGCTGACTCAATGGGTGGAGCCTAGGGTTGTATCAGTTAATGTTAGTGGATGAAGCGTCGGAGGTGTATCGATTTCAAGCGATTTGATTGGCTTAAGCTTAGGGATCTCTTACACCAGACGCTAAGGTAGAAAGTCCCATACACTAGTTCACTGCTTCTGTCTTAAGGGAAATATGCATTAGAGTTTAATATGAATAACAGAAGAGAAGGAATACTAAGAAGAAGCAAAAGAATAAATGATGATAAAGGAAATGGTGAGATGAACCAAGATGATAACAGCAAAGAAGGCCAAGAGGAAGAAGACCTCAATCTACCTCTGATTCACTTACTACCAGCAGCCTTAGAGAGTTTGTCCACTCTAAGTCCAGGACACACACACACACTTACACACACACACTTACACACACACTTACACACACACTTTTTAACTTGTGGTTGAGGTGTTTTCTTCAAGTATTTAAAAGATGATTAATATAAGAGTAAGCGAGAAGCGAGTGATGGAGATAGCGGTATGGGGAATAGTCTGAATGAGCTGTTGAAATCGTCCTCACTCTTGGCATGCGATTTTTTATTCTTGTCTTTAGCCGTAGTCGCTCGCCCTGGGTACACGATCACTGTGGAGGTAAACAACGATACCTGGGGTCATGACCTTTTGGTGTTGGGGTGACCTGACCTCCTGTGACTTCATGGGTATCATATCAGGCGAGTCAGGGTCATGGTGATTGGATGACCTGACCTGACCTGGGTATCATATCAGGAGTGCCAGGCATTATGGATTAACCTTATTTGATGACCTGACCTTGTGGGTATCAGATTTTGAAAGCCAACTAAGGTCAGGACTTGCCCTAATATGGTGACCTCACCTCATGGATGTCAGATGATGACCTTTTAGTTATCATGGGTGAAAGGTCATGACTGTACTGATCACATAAACCTTTGACCTCCATGGACACCAGGTTATAAGAGGTCAAGGTTATTATATTTGACCTGACCCACGTTGGTGTCAGGTCACAGGTCAGGTTCCCATCTGACTGTGTAATTATATGAAACTAAAACTTAATGATTGAGAAGGAAAATTAGAACAGTAAATTATAATTAGTTGTTACCAGTGACTAATGGATAATATAATTTGTGATTAATTAGAGAATTAATTATCACCTAAATATAATTTTATGATTTACTGATATAATTAAAGAGGAAATGGAGAATTAATAAGTGTAATTAATATAGTGATTAATAATATTGTTTGTAATTAGTTATATGAGGATAAATATGTTATTAATATGGAGAGAAAATTTAATTACTTTGTTATAGAAGAAATAAATTAAATAGTTTAGACATAATTATTGTAGATTTTCTTATTATTATCGTCTTTATTGTCTTGTTTCTGTTACTTACACTTTTACCTATACACTCATATAGGCACATATATACATACATATAAGTACATATACGATACAATATACGCAGAATATATGTATACAGTATACCTGTATAGCTTATACAGGGGGTTATATAGGGGTGGGTTTACCTGGTGATGATGACTGTTTACCTAGGTCAGTTTACCTGGTGGTGATGATGACTGTCCACCTGGGTGGGTTTACCTGGTGATGATGACTGTCCACCTGGGTGGGTTTACCTGGTGATGATGACTGTTTACCTGGTGATGATGACTGCTTACCTGGGTCAGTTTACCTGCTGGTGATGATGACTGTTTACCTGGGTGGGTTTACCTGGTGATGATGACTGTTCACCTGGGTGGGTTTACCTGGTGATGATGACTGTTTACCTGGGGATGATGACTGCTTACCTGGGTCAGTTTACCTGTTGATGACTTTACCTGGGTCAGTTTACCTGTTGATGACTTTACCTGGGTGGGTTTACCTGCTGGTGGTGATGACTGTTTACCTGGGTGGGTTTACTTGGGTGAGTTTACCTGCTGGTAGGAGGGTGCCACGGACGGGTACAGCCTGCTGGGTGATGGATGCAATGAGCCGAAGGATGACTGCTTCCTGCTGGGTGCGGGTGAACGGCTGAAGGCGAGACACGAACCGAACCAGATACTCGAGGGTGTACCGGACCTCCTGTGGGTGAACCAGTGTGAACCAGGGTGTACTAGTGTGAACCAGAGGGTACTAGTGTAAACCAGGGTGTACCAGTGAGTGTATATCAGTGTGAACCAGAGTTTATTAGGGTGTACAGCGGTGAATCCGTGTGTAAAAGGGTATATCAGTGTGTACCTGTGTGTGTACCAGTGCAAACCAGGATGTACCGCACCTGTTGTTCCTCCCGTAAACAAACAAACACCGTGTGTGGGATCCCTTTTGTGTTGAATAAAATTGTCTGACTTTAGCTAAATAAAACATTAAAAGTGACGTCCCCTTATAGTAAAGGGGTTAGGTTGAGCTTGGTTAGGTTAAGCTTGGTTAGGTTAGATGGGGGTGTGTGTCGTAGTAACATAGTGAGGACAAGCGTTCGTTACCCTATCAAGCTTCCGGAGACAGACTTCAGGTTTACTGGAGGCCAACACGATGTAGGAGAGAGCATCGACCCCCAGTACAGGCGTCCGTAGGTGTTCCAGCCACGTGAACAACAGACCTGGAACACGTGGACACTGACTGAACAAAGAGGATATATTGACTGAACACACTGAGCAAAGGGGGTGAATATTGACCATTGATTGAACAAGGGGTAGACAACAGGCCTACTACACCTGTCAGCAGGGACCCACTCTCAGCAGGGACCCACTGTCAGTAAGGACCCACTGACAGCAGGGACCTACCTGTCAGCAGGGACCTACCTGTCAGCAGATACAGGTTGGTTTCTGTCTTGAGTTTCTCCCAGGCTGACTGCTTCACGTTAAGGTCTATCCTATAGCTCTTTAGTTGTTTCTTCAGCTCCACGTTTAGCACAGAGTGGTCGACCAGGAGCGCCTCGTACACCTCCTTCGGCGGCATTACCTGAGGGACAGACAAGCACACACCTGTTAGTGCCTTGGGTTACAGGTATACGTCACTTGTCACCTGTCTCAACCTGGTGTTTATGCTTACAAGTGTTGGGTCTCTCTCTCTCTCTCTCTCTCTCTCACACACACACCATAGGAGGTTGTAGGATACCTTGAGGGCCAGGTGACGGTGGAGGTCAAACGTGGTGGAGGTCATACACACCTTGAGGGCCTCGTGGTGGGCCTGGCGCCGGAGGTCAGACTGGGAGGCCAGCTCTTGGTAACACAGGTTGTCGGTCAGCTGCTGGTCACTGATGCCATCGTTTAGCAGCGAGTCGATGTTCCTCTCGGGCATGTCTGTGTGTGGGGGAGGTCAAGATCATTACCAATGGTCCCAGTACAACATTGACACCACTCTTGTTACACTGACACCATTGTAATACCCACACCATTACCACCACTGATACACTGACATAAATTACCACTGCTATACTGACACCATTGTTAACATTTTCTACCCTGTTTCGTAAGTGTGTTTATTTTCAGTTGGTTATTATTATTATTATTATTATTATTATTATTGTTATTGTTATTGTTATTGTTATTATTAATAATGTTAATGTTATTATTATTGTTATTGTTATTATTATAAATATTATCATTATTGTTATTATTATTATTATTATTATATTATTATTAAGACAGTAGAGAGACTGACCAGAGTCACATGAGGGCACGTCTGGGGTGATGCAGTTATTCTGGGGTCTGGTCTGGGGGGGGTAGTGGGCAGAGTTGGGGACGGACACCTCCCCCATGGAAAACTCCTCCCCCCCGGGATACCCAGAGTCGTCCTCAGATGGTACACGGACACCACCTGGGGGACATACAGCTGGTTAGGTTAGGTCAGGTCAGAGCATCACCTGGGTAGTTTACCTGGCAACACAGGTCGTTAGTTTACCCGAGACAACCTGTAGACACCACCTGGAGATTGACAACTTGTTAGTGCTGTGTCTACTGAACTGGGTATACCTGCACCCACCTGTCAGAAACCACCACACCGAGGGTAGTTAGTCAGGTGTATGTTCTGGTGTGCACTGTACTGTACACACAACCAAGAAAGTATCTGCACACATTTGGCGCGAAATAATCTGACACAACAAACGAAGGATATTGAAAAAATGTCACATATCGCTACTAACGAGATATCCTGTTTTAGTCATAGTAAGTGTTATCGTAGGAACACTCAGAAGAAAATATATCAGTCTTATGAACAATGTGTATCATGGTTGATGGTGGTAGGGACGTTGTTACTTTTGTGTATTGATCATTTAGGAAATCACTTAACCTAATGTGCACAGATACTCCTTGATCGTGTGTACGTGCGTGTGTTGGTGGCCTAGAGAATGCTCTTATTACTATTATATCAACTTCAAAGCCATTATCACGGAACACGTTTCATAATAACGTTCGCAGTCATGCCTCAGTCTCCCCTACCAGTGACCCGGCCAGTAATAGAGAATGTAATCTTAGTTTAGTTTCCCCTCCAAATTTATCAAAGAAAATTTATTCTTATTTACAGGGAGGACTAAATAAATGTATGGGATTTGTACAGTTGATGGAATATTTTCTTATCTTTCTTATCTTATCGCAAGCATTTTCCCGTTGTTAGTGTTATCATACTAACTCTCAGTGTTGACATAACCTCTGTCTCTGTTGTTGATGTGATGGTCTCATTGATAACTTACCAATATTTGTATAATGTAATCAGTAGCATGCGGCTAGAGAGCGCTCGTCAGCCAGTCTCTGATTGGATGAATCTCTGATATCTTTGTAACCTATCAAAGCCTGGTTGACGTTCTCTCTCTAACAGCATGTATGTACTATTTGTACATTTAAACCAACACAGATTTACTAAACCAACACAGATGTACTTTAAAACCACAAGAAGTACTTATAAACCACCATAACTAAAAGACGAAAACATTCACCATTAAATCACACTTTGGGACGTCATCAGACACATAGGTCGCACCCCACACATACTGTAGGTCAGTGGTGTCAAACTCACAACCTTTCGAGGGCTAATTCTTATTTTAGTTACCCTCTTCAGGGCCAACACAAGTGCTATATCACATATTTGCTGGATTAAAGTTTACAGCTCCACACATTGCCTTACCTGGCTTGCTAGGAATACCTCATTTGGGTTTGTCTGATCTTAAGTATGTAAAATTCATTTTACTAATAAACATGATTATATCTATTTCTTTCATAATTTCACGGGATGATAATTTTACCGTCATCCCGCGGGCCACACCTGACCATCCCAAGGGCCACATTTGGCCCGCGGGCCATGAGTTTGACACCCCTGCTGTAGGTGTTGGGGGGGGGGGGGTGGGACGTCACCATCAGGGGAGTGGCCGAGTTACCCTCCTCCCCCGCACCACCACCACCTGACCCACCCCAGTCGTGATATTCGAGTCTGTTTGATGTTAACGATATGTATGCAGGAAGAGTTTGACCCCGTGACCTTTTACAGAGAGAGAGAGAGAGAGAGAGAGAGAGAGAGAGAGAGATTACCTGCTCGCTCGCTGTTGAAGCTGGCTGATAGTGCTGGTGATCCCAGACTCTGAGGGGCGGAGTAGGACACTCGGGTGTCGTGGTCGTACTGTGCTGAGAGGAAGAAGGAGGTGAAGGATGGGGTCCCCACAGCGTAGGATATCTCGAGGGGCGCCAGCAAGTGGGGGGGCGCCATGCTGCCACCACAACCACACAGCCGCAGTAACCTCTCACACACCACGTACACCAGCTGATGGGGAGGGTCAGAGATTAGTGCCAGGTCATAAGGGAGGGTCAGTGCCGCGTGTCATAGGGATAGTGTCTAGTGTAGGGACAGAAAACACACCTTGGGGATGTTCTTGAGGGTGCGAGCCTCGTAGCCGTGCAGGATGGTCCGCTGACGGTGAAGGTACTGCTGCAGGGTGAACTCTGGGTTCCTCTTCTCCTTCATGAACTCTCTGTGAGGGAGGGAGGAGGAGTACACATGAGAGAGAGAGAGAGAGAGAAGGGACAACAAACACTTCTACACCTAAATACACACACACACACACACACACACACACCAGACAAACAGACAGACAGACATACACACCTGTTACTAAACACACAGAGCTGCGGCAGGATAAACTGTTCAAACTCCTGCACCACCTGTATCTGGGCGCTGGTCTGGACGGCGTTAGGGCGTTTTATCCTGACGTAGCGGATGGCGTCGTTAGCTCGAACCCTGAGAGCGTACACCAGGTAACACGCCACCAACACACCTGTCCTACCCAGACCTGTGAGGGAGAGTGAGGTGAGGTGTCTAGATAAAGAGACAGATAAGAGAGATGAACATATAGACAGACAGACAGACAGACAGACATAATTAGACAGACAGACAAAGAGACATTTATATAGTTAGAGAGCTAGACAAACAGAGAGACAGAGTTATATAGTTAAGAGAGAGCTAAATAGACAGACAGACAGACAGACGTAGATTTAGAGAGTTAGAAAGACAGACAGACAGACAGACAGACAGGCAGATAAACAAGACAGACAGACAGACAGACAGATAAACAAGACAGACAGACAGACAGACAGATACTGACCAGCGTGACAGTGTATGGCCACCTTGCCCTCGCTGAGAGAGAAGGCCATCACCTTGACCATATCCAGCAGCCCCCCCTGGGTCGGCTCCCCGTAGTCCTTCAGTCCGAAATTGTAGTAGAAAACTGTAACACACACAAGGGGAGGGGTAAATGGCTCTGGTAAATGGCTCTGGTAAATGCCTCTGGTAAATGGCTCTGGTAAATGCCTCTGGTAAATGGCTCTGGTAAATATATGGGTTGTGATGTTTTGTTTGATTAAATGTATCGTCTAATTAATGTCTCGTCTTATTAATGTCTGGTCTGATAAATGGCTCATCACATAAATGGCTCATCACATAAATGGCTCATCACAATAAATGGTTCATCACATAAATGGCTCATCACATAAATGGTTCATCACATAAATGGCTCATCACAATAAATGGCTCATCACAATAAATGGCTCATCACAATAAATGGCTCATCACATAAATGGCTCATCACATAAATGGCTCATCACATAAATGGCTCATCACAATAAATGGCTCATCACATAAATGGCTCATCACATAAATGGCTCATCACATAAATGGCTCATCACAATAAATGGCTCATCACAATAAATGGCTCATCACATAAATGGCTCATCACATAAATGGCTCATCACAATAAATAACCAGATTAGGGGATATTTACCAATGTGACGTCATGACTCACTTAGCAACCATCAACCAATCAGCTGCTAGGAATCGTACTGGTTGCTAAGGACGCCTGAGAATAGGGTGGAGCTTAATCGATATCTTATACTGAAGGAGAGGATGAGTCTCCTGCCTTGCCTTCGTCAGGTATTTAGCCATTTTGAGATGCTTTTGACGGACGGACGGACAGATAGACGGAGAGATGAAAGGAAACAGAGTCGGATAGACGGGTTAAGGAGGCGGATGGCTAGGAGTAAGAACTCGTGGCGTCCTGCGATAGAGAGAGAGAGAGAGAGAGAGAGAGTCGATACTGAAGGGGGCCACTAAAATGTCTCTCTCTCTCTCTCTCTCTCTCTCTCTCTCTCTCTCTCTTTACACACAACTGGAGCGAGTCAACGTGAATTAGACAAATTATAATCAACACTTTACATTGTTTCTGTCAAGCTAAGGAACCATTTTGGACCAACCACTTTCTGGTTTGTGTCTTTGTTTATTACTGTTGTTGTTAGTAGTAGTAGTAGTAGTAGTAGTAGTCATAAAGTTTATTTAGAAGTGTGTGTAAAGTGCGTACTTATAGTCAGTATTAAGTACAGGTAGAATCATTAGCAGGTGTTGACTTGACCTACGTATGGTAGAGGTAGTTGTTGTTGTTGTTCTAGTAGTGGTGATAGTAATAGTTATTGTCATAGTAGTAGTTGTAGTCGTAGTAGTTGTAGTAGTAGTCGTAGTAGTGATGATGTTGGTAGCATTCCTTCAGCTCTCGACCACACCATCAACCACCCTCAACCACCACATCAACCACCATCTACCACAACCACCACCCCATGTGACGTAGAGTGATAGGTAGTACATAAAACATTAATTAGCCACAGGTGCGTGAGGTGTGGTAATTAAATGTACCTTAAACAAGTTGACATTTGCCTGAGTGTGTGTGGGCCTGTGTGTGTGGGCGTGAGTGAGTGTGTGTGAGTGTGTGTGGGCGTGAGTGTGTGTGTGTGGGCGTGAGTGTGTGTGTGTGGGCGTGAGTGAGCGAGTGTGGGCGTGAGTGGGGAGGAAAGGGTCGAAATTATGATATTGTAAATAGTTGATGAAAATACACAATCTCTCTCTCTCTCTCTCTCTCTCTCTCTCTCTCTCTCTCTCTCTCTCTCTCTCTCTCTCTCTCACCTGTGTTTCACCTTGAATTATTGAGACCACAGTATTAGATGTCATTTCTTTACCCCAATTTATATCACACCTGGTACAAGGCCAGGTACAAGGCCAGGTACAGGTACAAGGCCAGGTACAGGTACAAGGCCAGGTACAGGTACAAGGCCAGGTACAGGTACAAGGCCAGGTACAGGTACAAGGCCAGGTACAGGTACAAGGCCAGGTACAGGCACAAGGCCAGGTACAGGCACAAGGCCAGGCACAGGCACAAGGCCAGGCACAGGCACAAGGCCAGGCACAGGCACAAGGCCAGGCACAGGCACAAGGCCAGGCACAGGCACAAGGCCAGGCACAGGCACAAGGCCAGGCACAGGCACAAGGCCAGGCACAGGCACAAGGCCAGGCACAGGCACAAGGCCAGGTACAGGCACAAGGCCAGGTACAGGCACAAGGCCAGGTACAGGCACAAGGCCAGGTACAGGCACAAGGCCAGGTACAGGCACAAGGCCAGGCACAGGCACAAGGCCAGGCACAAGGCCAGGCACAGGCACAAGGCCAGGTACAGGTACAAGGCCGGGCACAGGTACATATATAACTATTATCTTGTTTATGCAGTTCGATAGGCAGAATTATTTAAATACGAGAGAGAGAGAGAGAGAGAGAGAGAGAGAGAGAGAAAAGTTGTGTTAGTCATTACTGCCTACTTACATACTTAACAGGTGTGCAAGTATACCAACACATTAATAAGTAAGTACAATATTTCTTGACCTTAAGTACAAAAATAACTCGTTCTGGTTGAGTACAGGAATTAATTACATGTTACTACAGTATGTTATGTACAAGTGTGTAGGTAAACAGTTGTTAGGTTAATTGTGTACATATATGTGTGTGTGTGTGTGTGTGTGTGTACAACATTACCTGGACACTAATGTATGTAACCAACTTAAACTGGGCTTGAATTATGAATGTACTTTATTTTTTTTACCTGTGTACACCTAGGAACTGTTTGTGTACACCTGGGAACTGTTGTGTACGCCCCTGAACACTTGTGTAGTTTAGCGTGCATAGCAATGAGACAATTATGCTCTTGCCACACTTAGTACAATTTTGTTCATGCTTCAAAGTGTAAAGTTTGTACACGGTGAGCAGGTTGTACACGGTGAGGAGAAGGTTGTACACGGTGAAGAAAGCTTGTACACGGTGAGGACAGGTTGCACACGGTGAGGACAGGTTGCACATGGTGAGGAGAAGGTTGTACATGGTGAGGACAGGTTGTACACGGTGAGTTATCCGGACGTTGCGTGTGTACACCTTATTAATTTACCTGATAGATCGTATAATTTGCCCTCTGTGTGTGTGTGTGTGTGTGTGTGTGTGTGTGTGTGTGTGTGTTCCTTGACTTAAACAATTACACACACACATGCAATCTCAAAACGCACACAGATACAAACATGTACCCTTCACACACACACACACTCACTCACTCCTAATTTGCATGTTGTGTAATATTGATCTCAAGAGGCACGACTGAGTGTGTTAAGTACAGCGGCTACCACCATCAATCATTAGTGTGTGTTGGGGGAATTATTTCTGGGAGGTATTGTCTTGGGAATTATGTCTGGGGGAATTATGTCTGGGAGGATTATGTCTGGTGAATTATGTTTGGGTGAATTATGTCTGGGAGGATTGTCTGTTGAATTATGTCTGGGGGAATTATGTCTGGGGGAATTATGTCTGGGAGGATTATGTCTGGTGAATTATGTTTGGGTGAATTATGTCTGGGAGGATTGTCTGTTGAATTATGTCTGGGGGAATTATGTCTGGGGGAATTATGTCCGGGTTATGTCTGGGAGGATTATGTCTGGGGGAATTATGTCTGGGAGGATTGTCTGTTGAATTATGTTTGGGTGAATTATGTCTGGGAGGATTGTCTGGGGGAATTATGTCTGGGGGAATTATGTCTGGGGGAATTATGTCTGGGGGAATTATGTCTGGGAGGATTATGTCTGGGGGAATTATGTCTGGGAGGATTGTCTGTTGAATTATGTTTGGGTGAATTATGTCTGGGAGGATTGTCTGGTGAATTATGTCTGGGAGGATTACGTCCTATTAACTGTATTCACTTCAATGTGATTCTTCAAAAAAAAAATTTATATATAACTCAATTAATAAACGATTCTGATTGGCGAATAATTTGATAATAAAAGTTAGTGTTTGATGATGATTGACTGCGGGTCTCTCTCTCTCTCTCTCTCTCTCTCTCTCTCTCTCTCTCTCTCTCTCTCTCCATCATTGCCTTTAGGATGGGGATTGAGAGACACAGACAGACAGACACACACACACGCACGCAGATGTGTGTCAGATAACTGGATCAACCTTGACGTCACCATCACCATAAGTTAGTGGCACTATAAGATACTTAACGATTTAGGCCAAGAAAGATTAATGGTGTGTGTGTGTGTGTGTGTG
The DNA here is from genome assembly GCA_958450375.1 of Homarus gammarus. Taxonomy (NCBI): domain Eukaryota; kingdom Metazoa; phylum Arthropoda; class Malacostraca; order Decapoda; family Nephropidae; genus Homarus; species Homarus gammarus. The sequence continues at coordinate 613,742 of CAUDMG010000540.1, read as the reverse complement.
TGTAATAATAATAATAATAATTAACGGTTTATTGAAGGAGCTTGGCAGCCAGAAGGCTGAAAATATACAGTTACATATTTGGGGAATGGGTTACGAATTACAAATAATATACAAGTAACATAAGTGACACAAATAAGACATATAATAACTTAGATGGGGAAAAGCTCAAACTACAGTTCATTTCAACATAGTGACAGTGTTACAGTATTACAAGTTGTTGATAATTTTTACAATGGTTGGGACTGGGCTGTTCTTATAGCGATCAGTTCGTGCACGTATGGGCTGGATGCGGTTGTGGTGTCGAACAGCAATTCTCGGACAAGGGATCTCAGGTGGTAGTAGGAGCCGGTGTCGGGGATGGTGTAGAAGCTTCTTACCAAATTTGCAGATGAGGTCGTGGTGATGGTCAGTGAGAGTCGAAAGGGTCAGTGTGTTGAGCGCTTCTTGATATGTGGAGTAGGAGGGGGAGAGAATAATCTTGCATGCCCTCTTTTGTACTTTTTCTAGGTGTTTACGTTGTGTGGCATTTAGGGAGGAAGACCAGGTGGGGGAGGCATAGGTGAGCTTGGGAAGTATGAATGTTGTGTAAACACTGAGGAGCTCGTGTGCAGGAACTCCGAGGGACTTGAGTCGGCGGAGGAGGTGGAGACGGAAACTGGAGGATTTGACAACTTCATTGACGTGTGGTTTCCAATTTAGTTTGTTGTCTATGGTGACGCCGAGGAGCTTCGTGGAATCTACAACCTGGAGTGTGTTCGGACCTAGAGTAATGGAAGGAGGTGGGACAATGTCGGAGGAGAGGTTGATGTGCATAACCATGGTCTTGGTATGGTTGATGGTGACATGGTTGTTGGTGGCCCAGTTTTGGAGACTGTTCAATAAATCCTGAAGGGCGGTATAGTTGGGAGCAGAATTGTTGACGCTGATCCCAATGGTGGAGTCGTCGACATATTTCCAGCGAGCAGGGGTTTCTCTTAGGGCATCATTGATGAGCATAAGGAAGCAGAGTGGTCCCATCTTGGTGCCTTGGGGGACGCCACAGGTGAGTGACTGAAAGGTGGAGACAGCCCCTCGGAAGCGTACAGCTTGGCGTCGGTCACTGAGGAAGTCTGTAAGCCATGGTATGAGGCTTCTTCGAAGCCCGAGGTCAATAGCTTTGTTGATGATTATATTGTGGTCGACTAGGTCGAACGCTTTAGTGAAATCAATGAAGGCGACAGCTACAGACGTTTTTCGTTTCTCGAGATGGCGGTATATGTATTCGAGAAAGCTGACAAGACAGTGAGTGGTGGAGGAAGTTTTCATGTTGCCAAATTGCTGAGGGTCTACGACTCCTGCAATATCAGCATAAGCCCAGTCGAACACAAAACTTTCACAGATTAGGCTGGGTATTGGGGTGATTGCAATAGGTCGTAGCTGATTTAAGGATTGTGGGCTGGTTGACTTGGGCACTGGTGATACATAAGAGGTCTTCCAGTCAGCTGGGCATCTGGCTTGACTGAGAGAAGCATTGATGATGGAGCAGAGGGGTTTAGCAAGCTCCGGGGAGAACTCCTTGAAGAGTTTCATTGGTAAGTCAATGGGGGGTGGTAGAGCGTTTTAATTTTAGTTTGTCCAGGCGTTTTGCTACTTCAAATTCTTCTACTAAGTCAGTGGGAAGGGGGGCTGGTAGGTAAGCAGGGAGAGTTGTTGTGTCAAGCCGTGGGAGCGTCTGGCATATAGTAGCGAAATGGTTATTTGTTTGCTCAGCTGCGTCAACACTAGTGAGATGGCTAAGGAAGGGGAGGGGGTGTGTCTTATTGTTTAGTCCACAGAGTTCTTTAAGCTTACCATACCATTGACTGATGTTGGTCTGCTTCAGGTGTTGTAATTTGGTTGGGTAGTGGGACTTCTTTGCAGTGCGTATTTCGCGGATGACTCGGTTGCGAAGTGACCTGTAGCGGATGTGGTCATTGAGATGAAAGGCTCTGTCTCTCTGTTGCATAAGTCTTTTGATCCGAGGTGTGATCCAGGGCAAGTCAGCTGGGTGAGATCTGACGGACTTCTCGGGGAAGAAGTGGTGGTGAGCTTGCGTGGTGGTGTTGGTATAATTTATCCATTTGGTTTCCACGTCATCCACGCTAAGTACTTCAGTCCAGGGATGGTGAACTATCCACTGCCCGAATAGGCGCACTGCAGAGTCAGTAATCGGCCTGTAGGTCTTGATGTAGGGTCTCTGTACTTGAGTGGGAGTGGCAGCTGGGGACCAGAGCACTGATAAGTGTGTGCTACACCCGATAGGAGGCATTGGTTGAGGTGGTTGGTACTGGTCCGCTAAGTCAGTTAAGATAAGGTCAAGGGTATTTTGACCGTGTGTGGGGAAGGTCACGACTTGTGATAGTGATAGCTGGTCCTGTGTGTGTGTGTGTGAATAATAATAATCTTCATTTATAACCAGAAAAATGAACTTGGGAACCTTTGAAAATTTTTTGTCTTTTGTGACTGCAAATAGAGGCGGAGGGGCTAGTGTGGGGGTGACAAGGGCATAACTCCACACACACACACACAGGTCGAGTCAAGGACATGAATTGCCGTGTATGAGTTTACTGCCCACGCTGCCACCACCTGTCCTATGTGTACGTGTGTGTGTGTGTGTGTGTGTTTTACGAATACCATATAATATAGTGTTACCAATACCATACAGTGTTACCAATACCATACACTGTTACCAATACCATACAGAGTTACCAATAGCCATGAGATATTACAAGTGAGTTCTCAGTGTTGCCAATAATCGACGTGTGATGTGTATCCTTCAAGTGTTCTCAGTAACCTTGCAGTGTTGCCAATGGTCACGAGTATATCCCATTGACGGGTAATATGTCTGTGTCTGTCTGTCTGTCTGTCTATTCATCAGTCTGTCTACCTGTACTGTCACCATCTCCGCCCCTGTGTCCCCCCCTCCCTCGGTGTCCCCCTGGCCCCTCCCCCCATGGCCCCACCCCCCCTAGCCCCTCCCCCCTGCCCCCCCCCCCCCGCCTCCCCCTCCCGCCCCTGTAATCAACGTGTGGTGTGGCTGAGCGGACACTTGACTCTACATTAACCAACTGACTTTCGTTCCTTCTCGGGGGGGGGGGGGGGGGGGGAGGTCTTCTGCTGTGGATAATAACGACCCTCTGCCTTGTTACTACACTACTGAGGTTGTTATACATGAACACGCGATGGTACTGCACACACACACACACACACGTACACCTTTTTTTTCATTAGTAAATTAACTTTTTTTCGGTATGTTTGTGTACGTCATAGAGCCGTGTGAGGGAATGTGTGTAGTATATCACCTGTACCCTCACCTGTACCCTCACCTGTACCCCCACCTGTTCCCTCACCTGTACCCTCACCTGTACCCTCTCCTGTTCCCTCACCTGGACTTGATTGTGTTACCTGGCCAAGTGATCCGTGTGTGAGCCTTCCCCTTATATCTGTCCACACCCCCACCCTCCACCCTCACACCCACCCTCACACCCCCACCCTCACACCCCCACCCTCACACCCCCACCCTCACCCCCACCCCCCTCCCAGAAAAAAAATAATCACTTATATTAACGGAGGAAATATTTTGTTGTTTTTTACGCCTCTGAAAAAACCCCACTTGTATACGTCCCGGTCTTTACGCTCCGAGGTCATGGGCTGCAACAACGTGACCTCCCTCTGTGACCTCCCGCCTTGACCTCCCGCTTTAACCTCGTCCTTGATCCAAATAAAACTAAATTTTATATACTTTCTCCTGGGTTTTGAGTCTATAATTTCTCAAAGTTTCATTATAATCTGATAATTAGTTTGGGAGATATTTATATATAATTTATGGACGTGTTATTATTATTATTATTAATGATATCCGAAAAAGTATCTATCTATATATCTATCTGTCTGTCAGTTTAACTATATATCTAAAAATTCTCTCTCTCTCTCTCTCTCTCTCTCTGTTTACATTATATTATATTGTTACTGTAAAACATTGATCGCTATTCGATTATTGGTAACACTGTCCAAGCTTTTTTGTAAACATTGGCAATACTGATCCGGTATTGCCTACGTCACAGATAGTTTTGTTTCTTTTTTCTTTTTATTTATTTTTCTTTTTTTTTTTTCGTACGGAGAATTATTGTTTGGAACGACCCATTGTGTCTGTATTCTCCACACATGAATACGTGCACACACACACACACACACACACACTTTTCAGCCACCGGTTGCAACTCTATTAATAAACCGATTATTATTATTATTATTACACACACTGAGTAAGAATGAAGAGAGAGAGAGAGAGAGAGAGAGAGAGAGAGAGTCGATGACGTCACACGGCAGGTAAAGGATAGACATAGTAGTGGTAATCGATGCTTAATTTGGCACAATATGACGTAAGTGGCACCCTCCTACTGGCACCCTCCTTACTGGCACCTTCGTTACTGGCACCCTCTTACTGGCACCCTCTTACTGGCACCCTCTTACTGGCACCCTCTTACTGGCACCCTCCTACTGGCACCCTCCTACTGGCACCCTCCTACTGGCACCCTCTTACTGGCACCCTCCTACTGGCACCCTCCTACTGGCACCCTCCTACTGGCACCCTCCTACTGGCACCCTCCTACTGGCACCCTCCTACTGGCACCCTCCTACTGGCACCCTCCTACTGGCACCCTCCTACTGGCACCCTCCTACTGGCACCCTCCTACTGGCACCCTCCTACTGGCACCCTCTTACTGGCACCCTCCTACTGGCACCCTCCTACTGGCACCCTCTTACTGGCACCCTCCTACTGGCACCCTCCTACTGGCACCCTCCTTACTGGCACCTTCGTTACTGGCACCCTCTTACTGGCACCCTCTTACTGGCACCCTCCTACTGGCACCCTCCTACTGGCACCCTCCTACTGGCACCCTCCTACTGGCACCCTCCTACTGGCACCCTCCTACTGGCACCCTCCTTACTGGCACCCTCCTACTGGCACCCTCCTACTGGCACCCTCCTACTGGCACCCTCCTACTGGCACCCTCCTACTGGCACCCTCCTACTGGCACCCTCCTTACTGGCACCCTCCTACTGGCACCCTCCTACTGGCACCCTCCTACTGGCACCCTCCTACTGGCACCCTCCTACTGGCACCCTCTTACTGGCACCCTCCTACTGGCACCCTCTTACTGGCACCCTCCTACTGGCACCCTCTTACTGGCACCCTCCTACTGGCACCCTCCTACTGGCACCCTCCTACTGGCACCCTCCTACTGGCACCCTCCTACTGGCACCCTCCACCCCCCCAAAAAAATCTTGAGAACATCCTTAAAGACCCCCCCCCCCCCCCCCCCCCACCCCCCTCCCACCCTTCCCCTTCCACCCTTTCCACCCCTTGAAGGTACGACTCGAGAGGTGTGGTACTCACTGCCGTTCTCCATGAAGACGCTGGGGTCGTAGCTAAAGCCAGAGTCGTTCAGAGGTTCACCACAAGATGCGTGTTCACCTGGAAGCTGTAGGTTGACCACTGTCTTGATGTCGTGTCTGGGGGAGAGATAGATGGTGAGAGATAGATGGTGAGAGATAGATGAGGTTAGGTTAGGTTAGCATTAGGTTAGGTTAATCAGTAGGTGAAATACGGTGATGGGGGGGGGGGGGCGAGCTAATTATCAGGTGATCTAACACACGCACACATAATGGTTGGTGGAACTTTGAGGTCATGGGTCACGTAGTAGGAATGTCTGACTAAGAAAGACAGACAGACAGGAAGCATTATAGTGAAATATTTGCCCTAGAAGACATACTACAGCTGTTTGGAATACCTGGAGTAGGAATCATACTTGAGAGGTGGAGTTGAAATCATACTTGAGAGGTGGAGTGGGAATCATACTTGAGAGGTGGAGTGGGAATGAATTATTGAAAAGAATGATTGGAATGACTTGAAGACTAGTACACCAAGCTTATTTCACCTGATGATTTAACAATTTGACCTCTAGCCGTAAGGAATGGTGTCACTTTAGGAACAGTGCCATATACTTAAGAACTGTGCCACTTACTTCAGGAACTGTGCCACGAGTTCCTTTTTGATGATGACCACGCTGCTTGGTCGAGCCATAGCCAGGATACCGTCCGTGACCCTGTAGGTGAAAGGTCAACACTGGTCATCCTAGGTTAACAAGTCAACACGGGTCATATCCATGTCTTCTACACAGGTCATCCCAGGTCAACTCAGATCATATCCAGATGAATAGCTTTCGGTCCGTATGATGAAAGGTCAGGTCAAAGGTTTTTATGGTTCAAAAACAAACAAACAGTTGATATACAGAGGTAGAATATCTCTCTCTCTCTCTCTCTCTCTCTCTCTCTCTCTCTCTCTCTCTCTCTCATCCCGAGGCGTTCACTGCTTGAGATAATGTTCAAGTCAATTCTTAAGTTCACTGTGAGGTACCTTTCGTGTCCTCCGTTCACCTTGACTTACGTTCACACACACACACACACAACTCACCAATGAGAATATATCCCAGGTATAGCCATATCATCGCTGTTCCAGGCGTCTCCGTTCTCGTACTTGCAGCGCCGACCACCACAGAAAACGGAACATTGCAGCTCGGTCGGGGTAACTTGTCTAAAGTGCTCGCTCAGGCGGGAATAATTGCTATACACGGCGATCTCTCTCTTGTTCTGTGAGAGCCCCGCTGGCTTTAGTTCTGTAGCCTGTAGGTCACCTCCTCTACTTCCTCCTCCTCCAACGCTTTGTACGGACATCTGTTGAAAGAAAGAAAGAATGGGATTAGTTTTTGTTTTTTTTGGAGGGAGGGAGGGAGGTGAGGTGTCATCTTTCCTTCTTCTTCTTCTTCTTCTTTAGTTTCCCCTCCTCCTCCCCATCCTCCCCCTCTCCTCCTCCCCATCCTTCTCTTCCTTCTCATCATCTTCTTCCCCATCTCCTCCTCCTATTTCCCCCGATTCCTCCCTCTCTTCTGACTCTGTGTACGGATAGCGATAGGAATTTCTATCTCATTCTTGTATCCTCGTGGCAAAGAGACAGACAGACAGACAGACAGACAAGCTAACTTGACCCACATTAACGTGTGTGTGTGTGTGTGTGTGTGTGTAAAACTAAGGTTCGCTATCACCTAAACTAATCTATTTTGTATTGATTTTATTATTAATTCTGTATGATTTATCTTCGTTGTATTTGTATGTATGATTCACTGCTCTATTGTATTATTTATCGTGTATAAGTCATTCTCGTTAGTGTATTATGAATGTGTATGATTATGGTCAGTCAGTCAGTTTACTTATTGGATGAATGAATGATTAGGAGGGGGTGTACGTGGCCAGTTAGGGAGTAGAGGGGGAGGAGGTGTTCGTGGCCCGCTAGGAGGGGGGGGGGGGTGGTGTCCGTGGCGTGTGGTCAGGTCATGGACGGAAGACGTATGAATAAACACAAACGGATTTCAATGCCACTTGGAAGGTGAAGATATAACGATAATGTATCTGGCCAGCTCAATAACCAGTGTGTTGTATCCGGCTGTGAGGTGTGATTATATCCGGCTATATGGTATGTTTATATCCGGTTGTTTAGTGTGGTTATATCTTGCTACGTGACGTGATTATATCCGACTATGTTATGTGGTTGTATCCGGCTATGTTGTGTGGTTATATCCGGCTATGTGACGTGGCTATATCCGGCTGTTTGACCTGGTTATATCCGGCTATGTAGTGTGGTCATATCCGGCTCTATGGTGTAGCTATATTCTAATCACTTGGACCTATTCTCACGGTGATCGAAAAGTCCCTGTGCACCTGTAACAATTAACACCTCATCTTAGTTTCTTATCTCACCTATGTTACGTTTTAAATGCAATAAAGTGGTTTTCTTACCGTAGAACTCGGATGCCTTCACACTGGTTACTCACCCAGGAGATTATGGTGTATCACTACGTAGAATTTCACTCTGCTTCCGGCATTCAATGCGTTGTGTACTTGATAAATGATGATTTAATGAATTCCATTAACTTCCAACATCCGTCTAAGTTACTGGTTATACTTTGTCATAACCAATCAGTCATTACCTTTGATAATAATAATAATAGAGGGATCACAGATACGGGCAGATCATTGCACTTACGTTTATTTGGCACAACTCCATACACTGGACTTATAATTTGCATGGATAGGTCAGTCACTCACATTCACTCCACAGTACCGTAAGTTATAAGGGAGAGTTTGTCAACCTGGAGAATTAATCGTTAGATCTATTAGGCCGGCCTGGAGTACTCTTGTAGCAAACAGGCCCTCACCATTGATCACTTCCTTTACAGGATGCGTTAACTTTCGCTGGACAACAATCTCGGGATTTTGCACACACAGACTCATAGTACTGGTAGGACTGTATGGCCCCTGTTCTATTGTAAGTCCGCGGAGCAGGAGGTCTTCTCTCAACCAAGGTCTAAGGCCCACTAACTAAAATGTGGTTTTGAGGCGTGAGATGACCCCTATCGGCTGTCCGGGTGCCTTATCTCTACCTAAACAAACATCTGGGATGGGTTGTGCGGGAGGCCCAACGCAGCCCTTGACAACCTCCATTATTATTTACCTTATTCGACTTACAGTTATTATTAATATATAGTAACTGTCTTCCAGCATATAATATAACCACTTATAAGTATATCCTATAGGTATAACACGGTATATAACGACGTAAATATAACAAGGGCGTGGATAGTTGTCATGAGGGTAAGTGCATAGGGACTTTTAGATCACCTACACCACTTGGTATCAGCTTGTAATATTATTGTTGTTATTTTCGTTTTTTTTTTATATTTGGATTTATTGAAAGAGTTAACATGAGAGAAAGTGAGAGAGTGAAAGAGAGAGGGGGACGTGTGTGAGAGAATGTGGACACGAGAGAGAGAGAGAGAGAGAGAGAGAGAGAGAGAGAGAGAGAGTAAGTAATATGTTACACCACACAGGAAATCAATGTCAACATTACTAACTTCGGTATAGTGACTCCTACACCCACACGCACACCCCCCCTCCTCCTTCTTCCCTCCCCTACTCTACCACGCACTCTACCACAACCAAACGCACTCTACCACAACCCACACGCACTCTACCACACCCACGTGCATTCTACCACAACCAAACGCACTCTACCACAACCAAACGCACTCTACCACAACCAAACACACTCTACCACAACCATACGCACTCTACCACAACCCACACGTACTCTACCACACCCACGTGCATTCTACCATAACCAAACGCACTCTACCACAACCCAACGCACTCTACCACAACCCAACGCACTCTACCACAACCCACGCGCACTCTACCACAACCCACGCGCACTCTACCACACCCACGTGCATTCTACCACACGCACTCTACCACAACCACGTGTATTCTACCACAACCCACGCACACACTACCACACCCACGTGCATTCTACCACAACCAAACGCACTTTACCACAACTAAACGCACTCTACCACACCCACGTACATTCTACCACAACCACACTCGCTCTACCACAACCAAACGCACTCTACCACAACTAAACGCACTCTACCACACCCACACGCACTCTACCACCACATCACCACACCGCTACCACACCTGTCAATCACTCAATCAAGCAGTCCGTTTGTTTTCGTGTCGCTATTGTATTCATTAATGATTTGTTTAAGTCTTATTAATAATATTCAATCGTTTACTTTATTTTGTTTCTTTTATTGACACAAGTAACTGAAAAACTTAACCCCTTGAGTATGATGATTTAACCCCTGGAGTATGGTGATTTAACCCCTTGAGTATGGTGATTTAACCCCTGGAGTATGGTGATTTAACCCCTGGAGTATGGTGATTTAACCCCTGGAGTATGGTGATTTAACCCCTGGAGTATGGTGATTTAACCCCGTGAATATGTATGTATGAATGTATGAATGTATGAGAGAAAGAGAGAGAACAAAATAACACGACACAAAATTGTCTTCGCTGAAACAATATTACGAGGAATTCTTGGATGACTTTTTACAGTCTAGTGGTACAGTCTAGTGGTACAGTGTGGCGATACAGTCTAGTGGTACATTCTAGGTACAGTCTTGTGGTACAGTCTAGGTTACAGTGTGGCGATACAGTCTAGTGGTACAGTCTAGGTACAGTGTGGCGATACAGTCTGGTGGTACAGTCTATTGGTACATTCTAGGTACAGTCTTGTGGTACAGTCTGGTGGTACAGTCTTGTGGTACAGTCTTGTGGTACAGTCTAGGTACAGTGTGGCGATACAGTCTTGTGGTACAGTCTTGTGGTACAGAGTGGCGATACAGTCTTGTGGTACAGTCTGGTGGTACAGTCTAGGTACAGTGTGGCGATACAGTCTTGTGGTACAGTGTGGCGGTACAGTCTGGTGGTACAGCCTGGTGGTACAGTCTAGGTACAGTGTGGCGATACAGTGTTTTGGTACAGTCTTGTGGTACAGTGTGGCGATACAGTGTTTTGGTACAGTCTTGTGGTACAGTGTGGCGATACAGTCTGGTGGTACAGTCTGGTGGTACAGTCTGGTGGTACAGTCTAGGTACAATGTGGCGATACGGTCTTGTGGTACAGTCTGGTGGTATAGTGTGGCGATACAGTCTTGTGGTACAGTCTGGTGGTACAGTCTAGGTACAGTGTGGCGATACAGTCTGGTGCTACAGTCTGGTGGTACAGTCTGGTGGTACAGTCTAGGTACAGTGTGGCGATACAGTCTGGTGGTACAGTCTGGTGGTACAGTCTGGTGGTACAGTGTGGCGATACAGTCTGGTGCTACAGTCTGGTGGTACAGTCTAGGTACAGTCTGGTGCTACAGTCTGGTGGTACAGTCTGGTGGTACAGTCTAGTGGTACAGTCTGGTGGTACAGTCTAGGTACAGTGTGGTGATACAGTCTGGTGCTACAGTGGTGGTACAGTCTGGTGGTACAGTCTAGTGGTACAGTCTAGGTACAGTGTGGCGATACAGTATGGTGCTACAGTGGTGGTACAGTCTGGTGGTACAGTCTGGTGGTACAGTCTAGGTACAGTGTGGCGATACAGTCTGGTGCTACAGTGGTGGTACAGTCTGGTGGTACAGTCTGGTGGTACAGTCTAGGTACAGTGTGGCGATACAGTCTGGTGCTACAGTCTGGTGGTACAGTCTAGTGGTACAGTCTGGTGGTACAGTCTAGGTACAGTGTGGCGATACAGTCTGGTGGTACAGTCTGGTGGTACAGTCTAGTGGTACAGTGTGGCGATACAGTCTGGTGCTACAGTCTGGTGGTACAGTCTAGGTACAGTCTGGTGGTACAGTCTGGTGGTACAGTCTAGTGGTACAGTCTGGTGGTACAGTCTAGGTACAGTGTGGTGATACAGTCTGGTGCTACAGTGGTGGTACAGTCTGGTGGTACAGTCTAGTGGTACAGTCTAGGTACAGTGTGGCGATACAGTCTGGTGCTACAGTGGTGGTACAGTCTGGTGGTACAGTCTGGTGGTACAGTCTAGGTACAGTGTGGCGATACAGTCTGGTGCTACAGTGGTGGTACAGTCTGGTGGTACAGTCTGGTGGTACAGTCTAGGTACAGTGTGGCGATACAGTCTGGTGCTACAGTGGTGGTACAGTCTGGTGGAACAGTCTAGGTACAGTGTGGCGATACAGTCTGGTGCTACAGTCTGGTGGTACAGTCTAGTGGTACAGTCTAGGTACAGTGTGGCGATACAGTCTGGTGGTACAGTCTGGTGGTACAGTGTGGCGATACAGTCTGGTGCTACAGTCTGGTGGTACAGTCTAGGTACAGTCTGGTGGTACAGTCTGGTGGTACAGTCTAGGTACAGTGTGGTGATACAGTCTGGTGCTACAGTGGTGGTACAGTCTGGTGGTACAGTCTAGTGGTACAGTCTAGGTACAGTGTGGCGATACAGTCTGGTGCTACAGTGGTGGTACAGTCTGGTGGTACAGTCTGGTGGTACAGTCTAGGTACAGTGTGGCGATACAGTCTGGTGCTACAGTGGTGGTACAGTCTGGTGGTACAGTCTGGTGGTACAGTCTAGGTACAGTGTGGCGATACAGTCTGGTGCTACAGTCTGGTGGTACAGTCTAGTGGTACAGTCTAGGTACAGTGTGGCGATACAGTCTGGTGGTACAGTCTGGTGGTACAGTGTGGCGATACAGTCTGGTGCTACAGTCTGGTGGTACAGTCTAGGTACAGTCTGGTGCTACAGTCTGGTGCTACAGTCTGGTGGTACAGTCTGGTGGTACAGTCTAGGTACAGTGTGGTGATACAGTCTGGTGCTACAGTGGTGGTACAGTCTGGTGGTACAGTCTAGTGGTACAGTCTAGGTACAGTGTGGCGATACAGTCTGGTGCTACAGTGGTGGTACAGTCTGGTGGTACAGTCTGGTGGTACAGTCTAGGTACAGTGTGGCGATACAGTCTGGTGCTACAGTGGTGGTACAGTCTGGTGGTACAGTCTGGTGGTACAGTCTAGGTACAGTGTGGCGATACAGTCTGGTGCTACAGTGGTGGTACAGTCTGGTGGTACAGTCTGGTGGTACAGTCTAGGTACAGTGTGGCGATACAGTCTGGTGCTACAGTCTGGTGGTACAGTCTAGTGGTACAGTCTGGTGGTACAGTCTAGGTACAGTGTGGCGATACAGTCTGGTGGTACAGTCTGGTGGTACAGTGTGGCGATACAGTCTGGTGCTACAGTCTGGTGGTACAGTCTAGGTACAGTCTGGTGCTACAGTCTGGTGGTACAGTCTGGTGGTACAGTCTAGTGGTACAGTCTGGTGGTACAGTCTAGTGGTACAGTCTGGTGGTACAGTCTAGGTACAGTGTGGTGATACAGTCTGGTGCTACAGTGGTGGTACAGTCTAGTGGTACAGTCTAGGTACAGTGTGGCGATACAGTCTGGTGCTACAGTGGTGGTACAGTCTGGTGGTACAGTCTGGTGGTACAGTCTAGGTACAGTGTGGCGATACAGTCTGGTGCTACAGTGGTGGTACAGTCTGGTGGTACAGTCTAGGTACAGTGTGGCGATACAGTCTGGTGCTACAGTGGTGGTACAGTCTGGTGGTACAGTCTGGTGGTACAGTCTAGGTACAGTGTGGCGATACAGTCTGGTGCTACAGTGGTGGTACAGTCTGGTGGTACAGTCTGGTGGTACAGTCTAGGTACAGTGTGGCGATACAGTCTGGTGCTACAGTGGTGGTACAGTGTGGCGATACAGTCTGGTGCTACAGTCTGGTGGTACAGTCTAGGTACAGTCTGGTGCTACAGTCTGGTGGTACAGTCTGGTGGTACAGTCTAGTGGTACAGTCTGGTGGTACAGTCTAGGTACAGTGTGGTGATACAGTCTGGTGCTACAGTGGTGGTACAGTCTGGTGGTACAGTCTAGTGGTACAGTCTAGGTACAGTGTGGCGATACAGTCTGGTGCTACAGTGGTGGTACAGTCTGGTGGTACAGTCTGGTGGTACAGTCACACCTTATCCACCAACGAGGGGTAACCTTTACTACCCTCCCCCCTCCTCCCCCTCCCCTTCCTCTCCCCCCTCCTCCCCTTCCCTTCACTCTCCCTCCTCCTTCCTCTCCCCCCTCCTCCCCTTCCCTTCACTCTCCCTCCTCCTTCCTTCACCCTCCTCCCCTTCCTTCACTCTCCCTCCTCCTTCCCTCACCCTCCTCCTTCCCTCACCCTCCTCTCATCTTCCCTCCTCCCCCTCCCCTTCCTCTCTCCCCTCCTCCCCCTCCCCTCCCTCTCTTCCCTCCTCCCCCTCCCCTTCCTCTCCCTGTCTTCCCTCCTCTCCCTCCCCTCCCTCTCTCCCCTCCTCCCTTTCCCTTCACTCTCCCTCCTCCTTCCCTCGCCCTCCTCTCATCTTCCCTCCTCTCCCTCCCCCCCTCCCCTTCCTCCCCCTCCCCCCCCTCCCCCCCCTCCCCCAGTTACAATAGATTATCGGTACCACTCTTGAAATATTCAGTTACCTTCATCTGAACCCCGGATATTGACCCGTGTTGGCACTGTTCTAGGGAAGGCACTGTTAAGAGAAGGCACTGTCATGGGAAGGCACTGTCAGCAATAGGCACTGTATGAGGGAGGCTGAGAGACAGACAGACAGACAGAAAGCTAATGATGAACTAATCTACTTTTGGCGTGTGTCTAGATGACCTCTCTCTCTCTCTCTCTCTCTCTCTCTCTCTCTCTCTCTCTCTCTCTCTCTCTCTCTCTCTCTCTCTCTCTCTCGTACAGGTGGTGACAGTACAATACCTGTCCGCTTGCGTGACCATGTAACATAACCCTGATCTATGATACTCGGGATAATGTATTGTGTACAGAGTAAATACCTGATGTATGTCATCACTTAAAGTCCAACACGCGATTTATTCCCGAACGAACCGACGCGTCATCCCCCCCTCCCCCCCTCCACCACCCACCCCGACTTTTAACTGGATTTTTGACTTATTAAACTCTCACCCCGACTTTTAACTGGATTTTTGACTTATTAAACTCTCCCTGGCACCTATTTTGACTCACAAACTTCAAGTAGATGATATAAACGACTTTCAAAGGGTTATTTCACCTATGCTTGAAAGATCACCTGTACTCTTGGCTTGGTATGGTGACTTGAGGGAGACGACTGGACGAGAGTTGGGCGGATCAAGATGCTGTCGTCTACAGGTCCCAGAGGTCTTGTTTGGGTAGTCATGATACAGCCTGATGGACACACACACACACACACCAGACGTGGCCTATAATCGTTATTGGGTAAAAACATGGCTCCAGAATCTCAAATTATTGTATATTATTTTTTCTTTAAAGTGATATTGTGAGAAAGTGTTGAACTGTGTGTGTGTGTAATAATAATAATAATAATAATAATAATAATAATAATAATAATTAACGGTTTATTGAAAGATCAAAGCAGTCAGAAGGCTGAAAATATACAGTTACATAATTGGGGAATGGGTTTCGAATTACAAATAATATACAAGTAACATAAGTGACACAAATAAGACATATAATAACTAGATGGGGAAAAGCTCAAACTTCAGTTCATTTCAACATAATGATAGTGCAAGGAGTAGTGTTTACTGGGAGTAAATACACTGGTTTATTACAAGTTATTGATAATTTTTACAATGGTTGGGACTGGGCTGTTCTTATAGCGATCAGTTCGTGCACGTATGGGCTGGATGCGGTTGTGGTGTCGAACAGCAATTCTCGGACTAGGGATCTCAGGTGGTAGTAGGAGCCGGTGTCAAGGATGGTGTAGAAGCTTCTTACCAAATTTGCAGATGAGGTCGTGGTGATGGTCAGTGAGAGTCGAAAGGGTCAGTGTGTTGAGCGCTTCTAGATATGTGGAGTAGGAAGAGGAGAGAATAATCTTGCATGCCCTCTTTTGCACTTTTTCTAGGTGTTTACGTTGTGTGGCATTTAGGGAGGAAGACCAGGTGGGGGAGGCATAGGTGAGCTTGGGAAGTATGAATGTTGTGTAAACACTAAGGAGCTCGGGTGCAGGAACTCCGAGGGACTTGAGTCGGCGGAGGAGGTGGAGACGGAAACTGGAGGATTTGACAACTTCACTGACGTGTGGTTTCCAATTTAGTTTGTTGTCTATGGTGACGCCGAGGAGCTTCGTGGAATCTACAACCTGGAGTGTGTTCGGACCTAGAGTAATGGAAGGAGGTGGGACAATGTCGGAGGAGAGGTTGATGTGCATAACCATGGTCTTGGTATGGTTGATGGTGACATGGTTGTTGGTGGCCCAGATTTGGAGACTGTTCAATAAATCCTGAAGGGCGGTATAGTTGGGAGCAGAATTGTTGACGCTGATCCCAATGGTGGAGTCGTCGACATATTTCCAGCGAGCAGGGGTTTCTCTTAGGGCATCATTGATGAGCATAAGGAAGCAGAGTGGTCCCATCTTGGTGCCTTGGGGGACGCCACAGGTGAGTGACTGAAAGGTGGAGACAGCCCCTCGGAAGCGTACAGCTTGGCGTCGGTCACTGAGGAAGTCTGTAAGCCATGGTATAAGACTTCTCCGAAGCCCGAGGTCAATAGCTTTGTTGATGATTATATTGTGGTCGACTAGGTCGAATGCTTTAGTGAAATCAATGAAGGCGACAGCTACAGACTTTTTTCGTTTCTCGAGATGGCGGTATATGTGATCGAGAAAGCTGATAAGACAGTGAGTGGTGGAGGAAGTTTTCATGTTGCCAAATTGCTGAGGGTCTACGACTCCTGCAATATCAGCATAAGCCCAGTCGAACACAAAACTTTCACAGATTAGGCTGGGTATTGGGGTGATTGCAATAGGTCGTAGCTGATTTAAGGATTGTGGGCTGGTTGACTTGGGCACTGGTGATACATAAGAGGTCTTCCAGTCAGCTGGGCATCTGGCTTGACTGAGAGAAGCATTGATGATGGAGCATAGGGGTTTAGCAAGCTCCGGGGAGAACTCCTTGAAGAATTTCATTGGTAAGTCAATGGGGGTGGTAGAGCGTTTTAATTTTAGTTTTTCCAGGCGTTTTGCTTCTTCAAATTCTTCTACTAAGTCAGTGGGAAGGGGGGCTGGTAGGTAAGCAGGGAGAGTGGTTGTGTCAAGCTGGGGGAGCGTCTGGCATATAGTAGCGAAATGGTTATTTGTTTGCTCAGCTGCGTCAACATTAGTGATATGGCTAAGGAAGGGGAGGGGGTGTGTCTTATTGTTTAGTCCACAGAGTTCTTTAAGCTTACCATACCATTGACTGATGTTGGTCTGCTTCAGGTGTTGTAATTTGGTTGGGTAGTGGGACTTCTTTGCAGTGCGTATTTCGCGGATGACTCGGCTGCGAAGGGACCTGTAGCGGATGTGGTCATTGAGATGAAAGGCTCTGTCTCTCTGTTGCATAAGTCTTTTGATCCGAGGTGTGATCCAGGGCAAGTCAGCTGGGTGAGATCTGACGGACTTCTCGGGGAAGAAGTGGTGGTGAGCTTCCGTGGTGGTGTTGGTATAATTTATCCATTTGGTTTCCACGTCATCCACGCTAAGTACTTCAGTCCAGGGATGGTGAACTTATCCACTGCCCGAAGAGGCGCACTGCAGAGTCAGTAATCGGCCTGTAGGCCGTGTGTGTGTGTGTGTGTGTGTGTGTGTGTGTGTGTGTGTGTGCGCGTGCGTGCGTGCGTGCACGCGCGCGCAAAGAAGACGTTTGAAATATACTTTTGAACCCCAAAATGAATCACACACACTCACTCTCTCTCTCTCTCTCTCTCTCTCTCTCTCTCTCTCTCTCTCTCTCTCTCTCTCTCTCTACTCTCTATATATATATATATATATATATATATATATATATATATATATATATATATATATATATATATATATATCTCAGACGGTCCTCGTGTGCTGCAGGCGAGGACGATGACTACCAACTGAGGAAGAGACATGACTCCAACTGGTAGAGATGACCCTAGATGACCTGATATCTAGGTCACCGCCAGACAGATATTTGAGGTCAGTCTTGTCTCTCTCACTTATATCTTCTCCTTGTCTCTTCTCTCCTTCTCCTCCACTTCTCTCATCTGTCTCTTTTCTATTTTCTCTTCTCTCTTCTTTCCCTCTTCTCCTTCTCTTCTCCCCCACTTCTCTCTTCTCTCTCCCTCTTCTCCTCCACTTCTCTTCTCCTTCATTTATCTCTTCTCCCTCTCTTCTCTCTTCTCATTTTCTCTCTTCTCCACCTCTCCTCCACTTCTCTCATCTCTCCCTCTTCTCCTTCACTTCTCTCCCTATTCTTTTAATGCGGTACTTTTAACAACAACAATAACAATAACAACAAAGTGTGTGACAGGTGCCGGGATTAGCGTGGAGTTGTAGTCAGCATTCTGTGACCTTTATAAGTTCAGACAGGTTTACTCCACATTAAATTTATTGTGTGATTTTTACTCATTTGGGTTTTCACTTTATCTAAAACAATGAGTTGCTAATTAGGAAGATATGACTAAAATAATTCCATAGTATCTTTATTTATTACTTCCAAAGAGGAATTAGAGAAAATGGTAATTATATTCACGAAAAAGGTGTTTTTTTTTAGGTAAGGAATGTCTGGATTATTTATATTTGACTGTAAATTTCGAGTAGGTCGTTCACCTTTATCAACAATGACGAATACTGCCTAAATCACTGCCTCTGAACACGATATACTGTTCAAACACTTGCCTATATCACCCGCAAGTATTGTATTCAGGATAAATCCTTACATTATGCAGTATGCGACAAGACCCGCGTATGATGTAGATAATAGTTAAGTTACCCCCTAATAAAATTTATCACAACCATTTTCTATGATGCAATGGCTTGAATCCCTTTGCTCGCAGAATTTAAGCGATAATATCAATATACACGTGATTTACTGATTGATACTTGACCTGGTGACTATATACGTCAAGAGTATTAAAGATTACGAAGAAAAAAAGGATAATTTAAAGTGTAGAAGTGGATTAAAGACGCGAGTGACAAGTGGTAGACGATGAACTGGAAGGTTCCTCAAGACGGTGTTGGCTGCTGGGTTATGTCAACATGTTATCGATCCAAGTATTGACTTACGCCTCCCTTCTGTCACACTGCCTGTCCATGCGGCTGACGGAAGACAACAACACCTGTAGACTTCAACCTTGTGTACGTCATTAGTGTACTAAATGTGTGTGCATGTACTAAACCGAAATTGTGGGCGAGTGTACATGTGCACAGCGGTCACACACACACACACACAAAAAAAACGGAGATGAATGAGTTCCTTTGATGTTTAGCTTGAAAGAAGTGTGTTGGGTGGCTTAGCTGTTTTTAATACTAGTTGGAGTAAACTGGGTTAGGATAAGCTAGGATTAGGTAGATTACACTAGATTAGGATAGGCTAGGATTGGTGGGTATACTGGTGAACTGAATCTAGTGAAGGTAGAGTCTCAGTGTAATTTTGCTGCCATTCATAAGAAACAGGAGCAAAGTAGCAATATTTACCTCCTGGTAGACAACAAAGTGACAATATTAGCGAGTTTAGCGACAGAAAGTAACAATATTAGCGAGTTTAGCGACAGAAAGTAACAATATTAGCAAGTTTAGCGACAGAAAAAAAAAACAACATTTACTATCATGTTAAACGTCAGGAAGTAGTAGCTTACATTAAACAGGATATACCAGGAAGCATCAATATCTGCTACGCATTAACCACCAAGTATATAGACGAGGCTTCATAGTTAATTATTAAAAATATCGCTAACTCAAAACTTCCCCCTTTTTTCCCCGCCATTATTGAACGGGAGTTATCAATACCTTGCTCACGAGGATGACGTGCTTAAAAAATATGGGGGCGTTTTTGTCAATATGTCAGTTTATTTGTTAATTTTACGTTATTATTATTATTATTATTATTATTATTGCTGCTGTTTATTGTTGTTACCACTTGTTGTGTTCCTCTCAGTGATTGGTCAACTACGATGCCTATAACTGTTCCTCTCGCTGATTGGCCGATGATACAACCGGATGGGGAGAGCCAAACACAATAATGATAGCTGGTCTGTTGGGGTCTCTGCCATGTTGTTCAATGAGAATAGTGGTATAATAATGTTCACTTGTGGTGTCTATTTGTTCATAATCCACTAGAAAGTTGACAGGGTTTTTCCCCCCGCTTTTATTTTGTTTCTACTATCATTATCATCATCATCATCATCATTCATCATCACCATCACTCAGACTAGGCTTGTGTGTAGGTGTACTACTATCAAGGCTGATGTCCTGCACACCAGCCACACCACTTAAGAATGATTTTATCTCACTGTAGTGGTCATGTAGGTGACTGTCGGGTTATATACAGTGGCACACCTATTGGCACTGTTCTGTAAGAGTAACTATACACACACACACACACATATATATATATATATATATATATATATATATATATATATATATATATATATATATATATATATATATATATATATATATATATATATTAGGGTGTGACCGTTGCCCTCCAAAAATCAACTAATGGTCCTACAATGCTGTTCAAAGTTTTAGTGTTGTGTATTTATCAAGGAAACACCCCTGCAAATTTTCTTGGAGATCGGTGCATGTTTGAGCGAGCACCGTCGGCTTTACAAAATAACAAGGAATATTATTATCTAATGAACAAATAAGACTAATAAGATATACTAACACCAAGCAAATGATCGATCATATCAACCTTAATACCCCTAAAACAATATTATAGATTAGTACGAAATACAATAAGCCAATAATTGCATTTCTAGGTTCAAGACCCATTTCTCTCAACTGGCGTACAATGAAAAAAAGAAATACTACTACCCCGCAATGCCTGGAGTGTTTGAGGAGCGCCAGCAGGAGATGGCTGACTTCTTCCGTGAATCTCTAGCCCAGCCATTTACACGTGGCGAGTACAAGGAGCTGGAAGAGCTTTGTCTGCTGCTTGTAACTAAAGGATCCGAGCCAGTGAGCTTCACGCTGGTCTACCCCGGCGCACTTCACAAAGCAAGGTGGATGGCTAAACTGCTCCATACCCTCAAGATTGTTCTTTTGTCAGGCCAGATCAAAGAGCAGTTCCCAAAGCCGAGGTTGTGACTTAAAGTCAAATCAGCAAGTTAGAACGGTTTGCTGTGTTCACAGTCGGTTTATGTCCCATGGTGGATTGTTTGCCCCGTTCCAGCAAGTGCGCCACTGAATGAGTTGAATTTGGTCGAAACCTTGGCTGAATTCGCCCCATATGACGCCACAATAGTTGACAAATCACGTGTGGTACTCGGTAGACACACTTGGTACCTAACTGAGGAGTTGGCCCCACTGGCTTTGTTCTCGTCCCAAGTACAAGAAAGGACAAAAGAGGAGATGAGGAAGGCCCTTCTTTGCCACGAAGGCACTGGTTACTAAGAGAGTGGGGCTCAATCATGGGGGGCTATGGAATGCCATATCTTCCCCCTGTCCCAGAAAGTGGCACTGCCCTGGTGGACCTAAGTGGGCCTGACTCAAGCCGTATTTCACCATTTTAGGCATGCCCTATCAGTTTCTCCACAGTCCAACCAGTGAATGGGCGGATCATGACGACTACCTGAACATAGAACGGGTTGTGGACAAGCTTCAGGTCGTCAATGAGGCTGCAGAGCGTGGTGTAAGACTTTGCCATGACTTTCTTAATGTTGCCAGGGATGAGGAGCGCTTTCAAGAGGTCCTTCAAGTAGTTGAAAATGACAGACTCTGCGTTCCTAATCAGCGCAAACGATCATCTGTTTCCGAACAGAAATCATGGTTTCTTGCTCTAGAGAAACAATACCTTGTGAATATATGATAAAACCCCTTAATGTACCATGAGAGAATAGGAATGATTAACTTTTTTGTGTTAGTGATAACAGCTTTTAATTAAGAGAGGCAAATGATTTGTGTTAATATCCCTTATGATGGTTGTGTAATCTCATATATAGGCGCGTATGCCGTATAAGCAAAATCGCTATTTTTCAAATTGCACGTGGGTATTTTTTGTCAATATACAACACCAAAATTTTGAACAGCGTTGTAGGACAAAGTTGGTGCAACTGTCACACCCTAAAAAAATATATATATATATATATATATATATATATATATATATATATATATATATATATATATATATATATATATATATAAATAACCACAAGGAAAGAAGAAAACACGAAGTTCCCAAGCGCTTTCGTGTAATTCACATCTTCAGGGATGAGTACAGTCTGTACTCACCCCTGAAGATGGGTGAGAGTGTGTCAGGTCATCACCCAGACGAACATATAACACAGGCAGGATAGAGGACATACCTTGTGGTGAGGTCAGATCAGGAGGATGATGATGAATCGAGGTTAGCAATCGGTAGCAGAAGACGACCCAACCATTATAACCATCCTTGTGTGTGTGTGTGTGTCAGTAGAGGTCCGTGTTGGCACAATGTAAATGGCACTAGCTCCTCTTTCCCCCCTTTCGTATGTGGCACTGTACCTGGTCCTCTCTTACGTTAGTGTGGGATGAGGGTTGGCACTAAGGTGTGTAGGAGCAGGTAAGGGGGGGGGGATGTTGTGGTGAGTTTAACACAGCAGCAGACGGAGCGGAAACCTGGCATCGCAGCACCTTCACACACACTAGTGGTGAGGTGAGCGTGGTACCGACCAATAGTTAAGCCCCGCCCACACCCTCCCTCCCTCCTGCTTCCTTCCTTCCTTCCTTCTTCCCTCCACCGAGCATGACACCCTGGGCGTTATACTTACACTTCCCTCCTTCTCTCCCTTCCTCCTTCCCTCCACCGTGCATAACACCCTTAGTGTTATATCTACACTTCCCTCCCTCCCTCCTTCCTTCCTTCTTTCTTCCCTCCACCGTGCATGACACCCTTGACGTTATACCTACACTCCACCCCCCTCCTCCTCCCTTCCCTCCCTCCTCTCCGTGTATGACTTTTACGGTCTTATCCACACACATGTTGGCATCTCTGGATACAAGTCAAAAGTGTGTAGACCATTAGATAAGTGTGTAAACCATTAGATAAGTGTGTAGACCATTACATAAGTGTGTAAATCATGGGGTAAGTGTGTAGACCATTAGATAAGTGTGTAGACCATTAGAATCTCTCATTTAGTCTTTGGTGAGATAGATAGAGAGACGATTGTGGTTGCCGCTGGCAACTCTCCCCCCTATTAAGTTGCCAATTTTTGCTAATTATACCTAACTCGTACCGACTCGATGCTTGACTCCTACAAACACCACAACAAACAAACACACACAAAACACCCAAGAAAACACAAACACAATACCTGACTCAAACACATTATACCTCGAGTTAGTGCGTTGTGACTTATAAGAAATAATTATAGTAATCTTTGAACTGCTGCAGACACTAATTCTTAACATTTTATTATAATTAGTAGTGAAATGTGTTGGTCATACCTGTCTATATGTGAGTAATTGGACGTGTGTGTGTGTGTGTGTGTGTTTAGAGTGAGAACACTTGCTGGTCCCGTTTTTTTTTTTTGGAGGGGGGGGGGGTCAAAGGGTTAAGTCAAGGTCACCGCTTCAAGAGTCAGTCACCACCTAGCATGAGTTGGCACTTTAGGTCGAGTGTAGTTTAGTATTATTATTATTGTATACACCAGTACAGTGTCTTGGTGACTCTAGCTAGCCTCGTCATACCAGGATGTAGCGGTGTGTGGCAACCTACCACTCAGCCATCGACCCGTCCACTCTACTACTAGTTATTGCACCAATTACCGCCTCCACTGTCACTCACTCCAGTCTACAGTCACGTCACGTCACCTGCTCCCACCCTTCCAGTTAGCCACTCATCATAATCTTGTTGGGTAATACCTTGTAAATTCCAAGGCAAAACAGCTAATTTTCATTTTTGGCATAACCATCTCATCAAAGAGTAGTGTTCACTGGTCATAATACTGTATGACCGGTGTTCCATCGCCATCAAGGGCCTCCCAATGCCCTTGATGGCGCCACCGCCCATGGCAGGACCCCTGGGAGATCCGTCACCTTTTCGAGGGCCCCTTTGGGTCACCGCTACCCCTGGGAGGGCTCCTTCGGGAGCCGCACCTGGTAAGACAAATATGAGGGTATTGGGGATCGCTGCTTCTGTAATTCCCATGGGGACAGTTGTTTTTGTACTATTTAGAACAATGGGAGATATGACGTTAAATAAATACACCGCCCATCTCATCCACGAGCCCTCCCATGGACGGCGGCGCCCCAAGGGACACTTTTTAGGGGTGGAAGCTCCCCTTGGGCACTCGGGGGCTGTGGCATCCATTGGGTAGAGGCGGCTCCTTCAAGGGCCCTCCCAAGGGCATAGGCCCTCCTTAAGGGTGGGATTAATCCCAGGGGCCCTGCCAGGGATGGTGACGCTCTAGAGGTCCCTTCCAAGGGTAGCGGCAGCACTCCAAGAGGCGGTGGCGTTCCGAGGGGCAGTGTCTGGGGGAGGAGTTGACTCGTAATTCTGGTGAACGTTATGATTGTTGGCCGACTTGTCCTCGAGTCTCCCTTCGCTGCCACACTTACAATGGCTGCCTCAGCTGGCTGGTGTCGAGGGGTGT
The DNA here is from genome assembly GCA_958450375.1 of Homarus gammarus. NCBI lineage: Eukaryota > Metazoa > Arthropoda > Malacostraca > Decapoda > Nephropidae > Homarus > Homarus gammarus. The sequence goes on along the minus strand of CAUDMG010000540.1, from coordinate 589,634 downwards.
GAAACACTTCAGCAAAGATCACTTCCCGTCGGCCACCTCACGCATAATGCAAATGGCGAGGAATGTAGTCTTAGTTACATTGTTTGAGTTTTGCCAGTCTTAATTTACATTCTTTATTTCCTCTATGGTAGTACAGTGACTGCAACTCCCTTCATATTTATCAAACTTCTTATTCGTCTTCTAAGTTCCATCAACCCATCTGAGTATCTGATCATTAATTTTTGTGGCATCTTTAACATAACCAACTTTTCTATGATAAAGGCTAGAGAAACATTTATTAGAAAAACAATTTATTCACTTTCTTACAGACTAAACCAATGAAGCATCAAGCGTTAATTCTGCACTTTAAAGGCCGAACACTTAAAATTACTTTTAAAAGTCACCAAAATATATGATAATTTTTATGCCCACGTACACATTAACTTAAGTAATAGACAATATATTACTGTATCCTGAAAAATGTAAATAAATTTTACATCATGAACGTGATGTACAATAAACCCTTGTTATTCGTAGGTTTACCATTCACAGTTTCGACTATTCGTGGTCAGCAGGTTAGTGGCTAGCTCAAGTGCCTTTGTGGGAGCACTGCGACCCACTACGTAACAGACTCTTCTCTCCTTGGCTTGTGTTCAACTATTGTCCATACCACAGCATCTCTCATGTTAAGCTTAAAACTTTAGTGCTTTTTGAGTGAAACAGCCCCCAAAAGACTACTAGTGCTTGTGATGTTAGTGCAGTGAAACACAAAAGGCAAGTCTGTGATGACCCTTACCAAGAAAGTTCAATCATTAGACAAGTTAGAGGAATGAGCTCCGCCTCAGTTGTTTGGTGTGAATGAATCCACGATGCAGTACATTAAGAAGAATGAACAAGTAATTTATGACTGTTACAGCAAGTGCTACAGTGACTAGTCTTTAAGCCCATTTTCATGAATCAACAAGTGGTGAAGGGGCTAGTGTGGCTACTGAACAGATTTTAGTACCAGTAAAGGTTGGTTCTAGAATTTTGATAAAAAATTCTAGTTCCATAATGTGAAGATGACTGGGAAGGCCACATCAGATGATCATATAAGAATAAGTTAGTATGGGTGATTTAAGTTTCACATACAGTAATGCACTATGGTAGCATAAGTTGCTATTCGCGGTTTTGCCCATTCGTGCCATTCCTTAGAACCTAACCCCTGCGAATAACAAGAGGCTAAAAAATAATCAATTTTATTCCACTCCCATTGTACCCAGCTACAAGTGTAGTCCTCCCATGGTTAGGTTAGAATGTTTAAGAACACATTAAAAATTTAAGAGATGCTGGTTTGTGTGTCAAAATGAATTGCAGCTGGCAAGAAATTCCCTAATCCAGGTAATAATTATACTGTATATTAGGTCCATAGTTCCATTGGTCCAACCGGCTATTATCAATAATTCATGAAGGGTTTTGCGAAGATGGCTGTCAGCACAACGACTAATGTAAGAAAAGATGTTGCTTTTTATTGAACAGAAACAGATTAATACTTTTATTTAACTAAAAAATTTAACTCGAATAAGCTCTAAAAACTGCTCCTGTGCTTTCACTTCCTGATTTTAAGAAGCCATAACAAATAACAATGGCATTTGTACTCAGCAGTCATGCGAGAGGTGACTGACGTATTTTTGCAAAGTAGAAACTGAATACGTGAACGGCACTTTTATTACTTATTATGGTTATTTTTACAATTTATTATGCATCATATTTGGGAACACACAGACTTAGTATAAAACAGTAGATGATGCAAATGACGTACATGTGAAACAACCGACATATAATGAAATGTCTTCCTACATTTATTAGTGACGTACATTACTACAAGGTATAGCGAGGACCCCATGTACCAACTCCCATCAGAAAAGTTTACAATCTTGGCATAAAAGTTGTTACTTACGACTATGGCTGGTACTGAATACAACATTAATTCAAAGTGGTGCTGAAGATCTGCTTGTTAATCTTCAACCTTAATAAGCTTTAATGAGGTTGTAGCAATCTTAACACCAACATACTTCTGTAGATACAAGCACAGCAAGTGTACACATTATGAAATTCCCTGGGAGTTTAATGCACCTGGAACACAGCACAGCAATTGGTCCACTCTGCAAGTAATTATAAAGTTAACCTATTATCTGCTATACTGTATATACAAACATGTCAAGGATCCTTTTCTAATAGTTTTTGAATGGATGTGTAAGTGTTGCATATAACTCTGGATGAAAGAATAAATATAATCTAGTAAACTGTACCTCATTAACTTAGGATGTGTGTAAGTACAGGATCACTGGTTGTAAGGAAACCATAAAGTGTGAAAACTATACTTTTTTTTTTACCACAAAGTCACACAAAAAAAGTAATTGTACCAGAAACTCTCATAAATAAACCAGCAGAAACTGCAAGTGGCAAAAACAGAAGTAGTAGTGTTAGTAGATGTGCAAATACATAAGTCAAAATTCATTCAATGTTATAACTACAGTGTTACAGCTCTGGTTCAATCATATTTACTGTAAAATATCTTAAAAGCAATAGAGGGGAGGTGGTATTAAGTAGAAAAATTACATCTGTTAGACTTGTGATTTGAAACTGGGCCTGTATAGGCTAATCTGTATATCTATAAAATTTTAAACTGAAATGCAATCCACTGCAGGGTTTTCAAATCAAACTTTTGGCCCATACACAAATTTCCACACATACAGTTCGTCCCCGAATTACGTACATCCGAATTACGTACAAACGGCCGATACGTACATCGTTTCTGAAGTCTTTAATTGCAAAAATATTGTCTTAAAAGGGCGAGCAATTTTTAAATTTGGCGGGCGAGCCAGCCGCACCGCGCCGCCACTATCACTGACCATGCAGACGACACGCTAGACGCACCAAAACAACAAGTGTGGTCATTGTGCATACAGTACTTCTCCTGTGAATTTCTGCCCTATTTTGTACACTTTACTCTGTGTGCAATGACTGGTGTAAAGCGTAAGAGTGGTGAAGCCAGTGGGAGTGCTACGAAACGTCAAGCAATCTCACTAGAGGTAAAAATGGACATAATAAAACTGCTTGAAAGTGGTGAAAAGTTGACCAATGTTGCCCGCAAATTTAACCTGAGTCGGTCAACTGTTAATACAATTGATAAGGGCAAAGAAAAGATCAAGGAACATGTGAAATCTGCAGTGCCAATGCAATCTACGATTATAACTAAAAGAAGAGGGAAGGTTCTGGAAGAAATGGAAAAATATCTTGCGCTGTGGATCGAGGACTGCACACAAAAACGTAAGCCTCTGTGTCTCGGTATGATTCAGGAGAAAGCCCTAAGTCTTTTCAACGACCTAAAGAAAGATCACCCTGATGATACTGTGACATTCAATGCTAGCAATGGTTGGTTTAACCGATTCAAGGTGCGAAATAAGCTGCATAATGTTCGAGTGACTGGTGAGGCGGCGAGTGCTGATTGGAAAACAGCACAGGATTTTCCAAAGAAACTCGCGGAAATTATCGAGTTACGTACAACCTTTTGGTCCCCATTATGTACGTAACTTGGGGACTTACTGTACTGTATTACTATGACCAAATAAACGTAGTTTATTTTACAAGATATATTTAGTGTTATCAGCTGTCTATCATTAAGTCTTGGATCCATGTTGGACATTACCAAAAAGCCACATTCTACAGATTACTCCTTTAAATATCTAAATTTGACAGTAGCCCGAATATTTAAAAAAAATATGAAATACCTGTACTTAAAATTATAACTAATTTCCTGGTCCTCTAACAGAGAGGAATACAAACTTTATATTCCATTGAATGGTTTTCCAAGCCTGTATAATACCCCCAAACCCAAAAATAAATATAGAGAAAGCAGTATAAGTTCAATGCTCACAAGGTTCTTGCGAGAGGCCAACGACATACATGCACGTAAAATAAGAATTGCATCATACAGTGTAGATCAACTCCATTTCCCCTAATTGATACTGGTTATAATACTGTAAAGGCATGTCTCACTGGCTTAACACACCCCATGGAAAACTTATGCTCAGTTCACTGACACAAACTTGGAGCCTGATTAACACAATAATTCTACGGTTTAATCCTTGACACTGTTTACCAATATGTTTTGCATTAAGCACCTTCTATGTTTATTTAAAATCCTACTTAGTGATTGAGGAGTTTTAGTTATATAAATGCATGGTTGTTTCATGATAAAAAAAATTACTGCATAAATTAGGTGCTTTATTTATAGGCAAGAATTTGTAAGTAGTGTTCCCAAAAAAACTGCTGAACATAGACCATCAAATGACTCTACTCTCACGTGCATCTAACCTAGTGACAAAGTAGTTCAACATTCACACACCTGCAGTGACACTTACTATCCCGGAAGCACCCTGGCATCACAAGATACCTACACGAGTCTTGAACTACCTACCTGCTTCTCCCAAGTAAATCACAGAAGCCATCAACCCAGGTGCTGTATATACGAGCTGAACGATGTGTGTCCACCTTGACACCTGTTACCATACTTCTTGTACCTGTGGTTTACCTGTCTTTTGAGTGAAAAAAAAAAGGAGGGGGACTAACAACAATCAAATGTGTGTGTGTGTGTGTTTTGTGGAAGGTGTGTGAAAGCAAATGAACCAGCAACATTACCTGGGCGACTGGATGTTAGCCCATCTTATTATTTACCTTATCCAATAAAACATTTGCTTTAAATTGGAAAAGTATAAAATCTTTTCTTCCCTAATTCACAATTCTTTTTATTTATTTTATTATTTTGTTGTTGCAAATACTGAAAATTTTATCTGGTAATAACATGCTTTGGAAATTCAGGAATGCATCCCTTCAATTTCCCATAAAAAAATCATGCTCAATTTGTACGAATTCAATACTGTATACCTAAGTGAAGTTAAAGGACTTTAGAGTGAGCAGCACAAATGCAACAATGTATTCAGTGTTGGGATCCTGAGACAGTCAATTAACCCCTATGCCCCAGTTAACATTCCGGAAAGCGCGCGCCTTTTCGTGGCATTGTTCGAATGCCCAGCACGGGTTATCAGGTTCCAGTATGACTATTTGTGTGTCATACCACACGCTTGGCCACAGGGAAGCTTCCTGAATGTAAGTACCTACTTTTGTTTGTTCCACTTTCAGTGTTTGCCCATTTTATCATGTTGTATCAAAGTAATATTGCTAAAACTAGTGTAGTATAGTATTACTGGAAAATAATGCTATAATTGTTATAAATGTATTTATTTGTGGAATTATTATTCCGATAATTATTTATATGCATTACTTGCTCTACCAAACACAAAGACAGCCTGGCGACAGACTGCATGCGTTTTGCGGAGTACTGTCATGAGAAATAATGCAAATAAAGTATTCTAAATGAATTATTTATAGGAAATAAGTATTATGATCAGTAAATATATGCATTACTGGCCATCCTGGACACAAAGACAAACAGAAAATGGCTGGTAAGTGTATAGTGACCTCGAGCGCTAACCTTCAAAACAACACTGTTCCCTCATCTCCCTCGCCACTGCGGCCCCAGGGAAGTTTCTAGAGAGCGAATATATAGTTTTTCTTACTTTTTATTGCTTTATCATTTAAAAAAGGTAAAATATTTTTGGAAAAGTTGAGTTTTCTTGATTTATCCAGCGTGGGGATTAGGCCAGAGTGGCCCGGGGCATAGGGGTTAAAGAATAAATCATTCCAGATGGTTATGCATTATGTGAGAAGATTGAGACAAGATAAAGAGAGTGAAAAGGATGAAAAATAATGAGAGAGATAGAGAGAATGAATTGAAAGAAATGTAAAAAGAGCAGTATCATATATACTGTACATCTTACAGAAAAGTGAAAACTCAACCCCTTTAGTGCAAAACACAGAAGCAACTGGGAAAAAGCAATAGTAATACAGGTGGTAGTAGCAGCAGCTAATGTAACTAAGTTCAGGTTAGATTGGGTGAGTGGTTCAGACTTGTAGAAAGAGTGTGAGTGTCTTCCTGTTCCTAAACTTGTTAAACTGTACATTGCTTGACTGCATGCATCCAAAAATGTTAAATAAACTTGCAATCGTACAAAACACAGTCTATGTAGTACCATGGATGTTTCATCTGGGTATGAACTCTGATTTCCCTCTCTTGCTGTAGATTCTTTTCTTTTACCTTTTGTATAAGATGGAACAGGTTCAAAGTCCATCTTTACAAAACTTCAACCATATATCACCTTGACCATCCTGTAACCAATCATACATCACCTTGACCATCCTGTAACCAATTACACTCCACACACCTCTCCATCATTCCAATACTTTTGTCTATAAAACTACAAATTTAAAGATATCATGACACATACATACAGTAATACTGTTAACAAGCATATCAACACATAACCCTTACCAAAAGTCAACAAATGGTTACATGCCAATAACTACACAGGCATAATATTAACATGCTCTTTTGTTAAATCTTTCATCTTGCCCATTGTGGTAAAAAAAAATCAAAGAAACAATGGGCCTGCCTCAGCTGGCTGGCATGGAGGGGTGTGAGACACTTCAGCAAAGATCACTTCCAGTCAGCCACCTCGCGCATAACGCAATGGCGAGGAATGTATGTACATTATACACAGTCCTTCACCTAAACTTGAAAAAATTTCACTAGTCAGCTACCATAAATACTAACCCCAATTCATTGCCTACATCAATCTCTCATTGCTGTGCCTTTGTTTGCAGCACCAGAAATCACCAACCCATCACTCACCATATTCTGTACAGTACAGGTAAACCCCGATTTATGATATTTTGCTTTAACGATGATGTTTTAAGACCACTCCATCACAAATCGAGGGTTACCTGTAATCCTATGCCTGTACCTCGAGACAGTTTCAGCCACGTTACTTTTGCAAAACTTCATCTTACACATTATATCAATTGGTCATCCACGTCATTCACTTCTGCTCAAATCAAGAACAAGAATTATTATCAATCACTCCTAAATGCAACCTTCCTTTAATCACCTATAATGCCAAACTTCCCTGGAAAACTCCTTTCTATGGGGGTGACCATGAGGAAAGAGCCTCCAAGCTGCCCTATCACTATCAATTTTGCCATTAATATACACTCCCCTATTCTTTCCTTCTCTTCCATGATGTATGTAGCTCAGTTGTCTCTCCTGACAGCTGCTTCACTGCCTCAACACACACACTACCATTGTCCTCTCCTATCCTTCTTACATCACCAGTCAACACTTTTCACACAAATAATTCTGTGAGCTTAGGCAATTCTGACCATCCATTATAATACGACTTCATTCAAAGTACTATCAAAGATTCACTTTACCTGTTTTACGACAGAATCCGTTGAGGGTAACTTACAGAAACAAGATTATCTTCCAGTGTCAAGGGTGATAAAGCTTGAGGGTATCCTGTTGTTGACTTACTGCATTACTTCACTTGGAACTCTAAGAAGGATATTTAGAATATCGCAAGAACAGAGCTGAAATCACTTCTGTTATATCGCAAGTTGCGAACTTAAAAATAAAAATCTGGAAAGAAAGACAAATTAGCAATAATTGTATTCATCTGGCTGCAATATTCCACTTTGATTTCAGTGTAATTCATCTGTGAAACTTACTGACTGATCAAAACAGACGCAAGTTTTTTTTTAATGGCGTACACAGTGAAAATTATGAAGCCAAGTTGGGTCCACCCAAGAATAACAATAAAGGTGCCCTTTATTATCATTCCAAGGTTCAATAATAATCTTCTATGCTCTGATTCAGTTGCAATCTTTTTTCTCAAAGGCTTACTGGAAGGAATTTTTTTTTTTTTTTTTTTTTTACAAGGAGCCAAGACTTTTTAACTAAAAAGAAGCCACGAAAGAGAAGCCTTTCAAACGCCTGTTAAGTCAAGAATATAACGTGAATTACTTATGGCGGTCTCAGACAAGATGATAGAACTTTTGGTCCAAGAAATTACCTAACTAATGAAGTAAGCTGTCCACCCTGTTAATGAAGAACTGTAATCCAATAAAGAACTTTGTTCACCTGATAAACAAATTTTTTAAATTTGTTCGTCGTGGACATTAACCCGAATTGACTAGCAACGAACTTTTGCTTGTAAAAAGAAATATGTAAATTAAATTGTCAGATGTTATCTTAAGGTGTCGAACATAATGGAGATGAATGATTACCTCAGTGGCAGTATTGACACTCGCCCATGAGGATGAGATTGATGTGGTGTCAACAAGGATGACGTAATACGCCCTTTTGATCTGAAGCAAATTCTTGCCTTCCTTCGTCTTGCCCCAGATTTTGATCGTGCTTCAAGCTTACTTCCCTTTCGTACTTCCTTCCCTTCTTTTTTTCTTGTGTGCTACCCTCTCCCCGCCTTATTTCCTTCTTCAAATCAACAGTGAATTCTTCATAAGCTTCGCCAAGTGCCCCTTCAAGCTTCAGTAAATTCTTAACGTTTGAGATCTTCACATGCTTCATGAATTTTCAATTCTAGCTTGTTAACAATCCATTTCTTGGTTGACTTTAAATGAGTGAAGAATATTGCCAGCCTGTTCTGTCTTCGCCATAAGTTCTTCTCCAATGCTCCCTAAAGGCCTCTGGCCAGTGCTTCTACTCTTCTCATTCATTAAGATTTCCTTATCTTCCAATATTCACCAATACTCCATTCTTCAAGCCTTGGGATGACAAAAGAAAATATCATTAACATATGTTTATTTATGCAGTGAACCACAACTATTTTTGTCCTTGTACATGTTTGGAACTAAAATATGAACTAAGGTATCAGAGGAGTTGCTCTAACTCTCCTGCCACACACACGCACACGCACGCACCTAGTCTACACATTCTTTTTGATATATTCACAATCAATATTTCACTACTATTCATCACACATTATAATCAGCAACACAAAACATTAATAATAAAGAAACAAAAATCTTTACAAAGATATGAATTCATGATAACTTTACTTAGCTAATTGTAATAGCAATCACAAGTGCAAATTCCTTTAAACTTATATGTTTAACATAAACACCCTTCGTGTATAACAAAATTCCACATCATCTGTGATTTAAACATTAAAATAATAAGCACAAAACACATTTTCACTTCAAGAACTAATATATTAAGATGGCAAACCAATAAGTAATTTTGGCCAGTTGAAAAAATTTCATAACATGACATAGCCACAACTACTGCATTGTACAAACACCGTTTCATATGTATTTTTACCTAAATATATTTATTATTAATGCCTCAGGGCTATTCATTTGTATATTCAAGTTGGGATTGAGATTTTTGCTCCCTGTACAAGAAGTGTGGCAAGTGATATAACATTAGGAGACATTGGCACCATTTCTTATTCAGTACAATGAGAAAATGACATTTGTTATGACCTTGTGTAATCTTACACACAACACCTTATGGCATTACATTCTAACAAGGTTTAAGTCTATACCTAATGGCCCGTTACTATCCCAATAAAATGGTTATCCCATACAGGGAACAGGATAAATTTTCCATAACAGCTAAGTCTAACTGACACCAACACCTCAATACCGGCTGTAGCGACCTGAAAAAGGATAGAATTTTGCATAATAAATATTACTTAAAATTTTGATTATTCTGAAAATATTACTAATAAAGATCTATATGATTTTAAGTTTTAATTTAATAAAAAGTATCATAACTGAAACCATAAATATATTAGTAGAATTACAAATAACAATACAGTATACATTTAACATGAATTATAGATTCAAGAAAGAAGTGGAGAGGCATTTTGTACAAGTGTGAACCACTTCCTTGCCACACATCCGACAAACTTTACATAACTTGTACTACTGCCGCCATACAGTGTGACACAGAAGGGGTTAACAGTACTATAATGACACACCACATCTAAGTAAAAAATACTGGATTTAACCACACCCTAGCTCAGGTATAATGAACATATCAAAGTAATGTAAATCTCCAGATGGCATCATTGCCCACAAGCATAGGAACTGATGTCAAGCAGCCCTGGATACTTTTACAAACTTCATGAAAAATAAAAGTAAAAATTACCACAACTCCAATGAAAAATATTAAATATACACTATACGGTAAACCGAGTGTTCTTAAAGGCCACAGGTAAACAACTCGCATACACCCATGAAGCAAGAAACTGTCAAATAAAGATATCTGGAGTATTTACATAAAATACTTATTACTGTACTAATAAAATATTAATTTCAAACTCCCAAGTTCAGATAACTGATCTCAAAAACTTGAATAATCTTGTGAGAAAAAGAGGTCCTTTCACCCTCAGGTAGTGTGGAAAACCCCTAGTCACCAGCCCAATGATCCACTCTCAAGTATGAACAACTGCATGAAAACCATTGCCTCCCAGGTGAATGTTAAATACTGTTGTTACTAAAGATATCAAAACAAACAGTACAAATCCCACTGAAAAATACTACATAAACCATGAAAAGGATGCAAATGGTAACAGGGAAATTTCAAACTCTGGTTGAAAGAACTTGGTGCTGACTATACAGGGGTTGCAATAATGTCACAAAACATACGTTCAGTTTGCTAATACTCAATGTGATATACTGTATAATAGATCCCGCTTACACCTTGCAACATATGAGCTCCCCCCCCACCCTTGTTTTTTTTACAAATACAGTCTTTGATTTTGCAAGGCAGGTAAAACAAGTTGCATAGATTGTAACCAAGATGAGTTGGGTTGGGTATAAAGATCCATAACAGAGTAAAGCACTTGTATAGACCAATGGTAACAATACTCTGAGATGTGTAGAAATTACAACCAGGGCTTTTATGAGACAAAAAATTAAGAATAACTTTTTAGGTGGATAAAAACTGTGTGGTAGGATAGTGACTGATATCTCGGGGGTTCCAACCCTAGTCAAAAGGATGTCGCTACTTAGGGTTAGGTAAGACTCTAAGGACGTCTTCACCACAATTAAATCTATTTACTATATTGCTCTTCATATTTTCATGACCAAACAAAACAAAGGTACAATATTTTATACACATGCTTCCATAGAAATTATTTTTTTTACTTCCTATTACTTTTCCTACAATGCCTTAAGCTGTCTTAAGTGTTGGTGACCTGGCCAGTTACTATTTTGGAAATTTTTTTTGTCCAAACACTGAAAAGACAGAAACTTAAATAACAAATTAAGTACAAAGACAAAGTAAAAGGAGGCATAAGTATGGAAAGAGAGGGGGAAAAAAAACTATATAAAGGAAGTCCTCGATTAACAGAAGGGGTATGTTCCTAAAATGTATTCCCATTGAGTCCCATTATATGAGAGATGCATTCTTACAGAAAAAATTTCCAACCCAAAACTTCATAATATACATAATTTTTAACCCTTTTAAACACATTTAAATAAAAAATATTTTAATACATTTTTATATATCATATAGTACTGGAGGCAATAAATTACATAAATAATTGTACAGCATTGTAAAAGTTGTGAAGTGGTGGGAGCAACGTCTCTCCCACACATCGACTGGCGTGACCCGTGAGTGGCGTGCGCAAGCCGTGTCCCGACCGACTCGTGGACTTGCTCCCCCGTCCGGAGTGGAGCTGCCATTTGCGATACTATGTTATTTGACGAAAAAGTTTGACATAATTTACTAACATGTATACATTGACTCAGTGTGATTCATAACTTGCTATGATTTCTGAATATCAGAAAATAATTACCTTAGAGCAACAGCGTATATTACCATTAACAAACATTGTTGCCCCCCACACACACACATACTCTTTCAAATTTTTTCTTCATACAGGATTTATTTGCAATTGGAAAGCTTACACAGTGGCTTATAACTTATCTGTTAATATATGATGAAAGTCAACAATCTTTTCTAATGCCTCATATTCCAGTTACATAAAAGCAGGATATTAGAATAATACGTAATAGTAACTGCCCATAACTGTTTGCTTCCTAGACCTGAATATTTACCCACCTAAATCTACCATAGGTATATATAATAATATCTGTACACCGTGAAAAACAATGAACAATTACAGTTGTTTTAATGTAAGTAGGTATGGTTCACTCGTCTTTCATTCTTGTAAACAAACTCACAGCTGATGACATGCAGTGATGAAGGTATTGATGGAAATTTCAACTCAAGGTGCTTCTTTTTTTATCTATGGAGTTTAATTTGAATACATTTTTGTGGGCTTGTACGGCATTTTATATACTTACCGTTTCCTAGAAAATTCCCACAACTACGTAATTTTTGGCTGTATAACAAACCTGGTACTAAAATAAAATTTCTGTACGTGTGATATTCTGTATATCGAGGACTTCCTGTGTGTGTGTATATAAAGAAATAGAAGAGACACATCTTCTCCATATGGAATCAATTCCACCACTTTCCTACCTCATGGTGAAGATATATACTGTACTTGAAATCTAAATATTTTTAAAATAACATTTCTCGTTTATCATATCAACAGAATTGGAATGAAAAGATCACATCATTTAACTGACGGAAAGGCGAATGGAAGCGACAAATTGGGTCATGAGGTGCATGGCTTTGAATATGGAGAAGAGGAGAGCCAGGGGTTGGTCAAGAATGAATTGGAGAGCCTGCAAGAAACTATGGCAGCTTGGACAGCTGCCATCAGGTAATTATGGCTAACCCACAAAGTGTGGAAAATTTCCATGTAATGGTGATAATTTTAGGAAAAGTGGTTGGGTTACTGATCACTTAACACCAACCAATTAATTTGTGGTAATTATTAATAAAACATTAAAGAAAATTAACTAACAAGTGCCCAACACTTTCATTAATTGTATAAACATCACTAACTGGAAAAGTTATTTCAACAACTTTCAGACATTTTTTGTTGTCGTATAATAATCTCCCTTTCAGATTAATGTATGATGACATACCTGAAAGGGTAAACTATTTTCACTTTGTTTATGGTCAATAGCTACCGCACTGTACTAACCTCAAAAAGCCTTGTAAGTGCAGTCGACATCCATCTTTTTCGGCTTATTTCTGGTATCCACCACGTCTGTTTTTATCTATTTGTTGGGAAACATTAAGATTATATTCCCTGGATTTTTGCTTTTATGTCTGTGTATTAAACAGAACATCAGTGAAATATTTGTATTAGTATGTGGTGAAAAGATATATTGCTGATGATGTGGTACTACCTGCTGTCCACAAACAAACCTTCAGCTGATATGTGACATCATGTGCAACCCCTCTATACTCTTGTGGATTTCAAGAAGTACCCCAGTGAGGACTGGGAGGAAACTCTCAACAGTAACCAGACTAGAGTGACACAGTACAGTACGTTACTCTGGTACAGTGGCGGAAATGTGTTCCTACAACCCGTGGTAATCAGTGTCTCCAGACGGCAACGTCGCAGTAGTAGTATCACTATTCATGAATGAATGAGTATTGATCGTGTAATGGCGGGCGTGATTGATGGAAAGGTTTGCTATAGGTTGGCCGTTTGAAGACGCAGGTTACCACAGGGGGGTGTAGGAACACATTTCCACAAATGTACATCATAAGCCCCATCCCTCCTATTATTTTTCTACCCAGATTTATATCCCACAAACAAAAGTGAAAATCTGTGGGGTTAAGGAAAATTCTTGTCCCCTGCACCAGAAAAAAGTAATAAACCCTTCAAATCCATAGTAAATTAAATTTGAAAGTATTTCAAAACCACATTAAAATTAGTTAACATTTCACAACTAACAAGACAATGAAGGAAAAAAATAATAATAATTATAATATAAACCGCGCTTTCTCCCATCCCAGTTAAAAGCAGCGCTGATCTGATATATTGCTCCTAGTGTTGTGTAGGGTGATCAAAGGACACGGTAACATCAAAGAGGGATATTATGGTACACAGCTGCAAGAGGGCCGTGATGATAAGTTTCTTTGTATACTGTACTCAAAACTTCCTATTAATCAATGCTCAAAGGGTTCCACACATCCTTCCTTGCATTACTTCTTAACAGTTCTTTGTCTGTGCATCATTACTAAAAATTGCTAAAACAAACATTCAACTACAAGCCCCAGTCATCTCAATTCATAGTAACTGTCAAGTAAGGCTGTCCTATTCTTTTGAAGAAAAAAAATTAATCTTTCTGGTATTTGCCTTTGACATTCTTGCAAACTTAATTAAAATATGATTACTATTCTCTCAAACTTCCATGCAGACTCAGTGAGCTGATTATGCTGCAATTTATCTAGTTCCTTCAAAACTAGGGATAAGCTACTGTATGCCCAACACTTTTGAAGAATCACAACCACTACTCCTCACACACCAGTGTTGATCCAACGGTTGGGTTTCTGATGAGATATTGATTTTCTCTGCCCCTCTTGCAAAATTTCTTCCATGATACAAGGTGGCTTGAACCAAGAGAAAACTCTGAAGTTACTTTCAATCACTTTTTCTGCTCTCATTTACAGTATATCACACTGGCACCTTGCACAAACTGTTTTGCATGGATGTGACGGTTTCACAAAAAAAAATTAAATGCATGAATACATGTGGAAGATTGTTGAAGATGATCAGGTTGAGGGGTAGTCATAAAATATCTGGGATAAGGAAGATTCTTACTTCCAAAGACCAATGTTTTGGAACAAACATTAAAAATTAATAAAATAAATTTTTTTCTTGGAACCATTAAATAAAATTTTTGAAGTAAATTCAGGGTACAGACATGAGCTTTCATCATACGACCTATCTCATTTATGTATGAAAAATATGTAAACAAAAATAAAACTTAGTTTTAATGATCTACTTACCACTCAGATGTCTTAACACTTTCACTCTCTCTGTCAATTGTAATATAGTATATTCATATCATACAGGAGGGAAGAATAATACTGTAGAAGATATGAACACATCAAGAAATATGAATTGAAAATAAGGGAACAAAAACAGATCAGCAAAGAATAGAAAACTAAGACAAGAGGAAACCTAAACCAGACAAGAGCAGAAATAACAGAGGGTAGAATGATACGTGTATATAGGTATACTTACGTGGGGAATATGATCTCGACCGTGAGCGGTATGACCGTCGCTGAGGAGGTCCTCTGTGGTAAGGTGAGGGAGAGCGGCGGCGACCACCGTAGCCACCACTGTAACGGCCACCGCCACCACCGCCGCCGCCACCGCCACCACCACCACCGCCTCCGCCGCCACCCCCACGCCTTCCGTATCCAGAACTGAAGACAATATTCCATTTCAGATTTGATGTTATATATAAAAAAACATGGAGAATGACACCACGAGCCAACATATATTTGTGAGTAAACAACTTCATCAGGTTTCAAGTGTACCGGGTATGTGTCTGTGTTCTGACACACAACCATGACCTACCAGAGGTGAGAAAAGGACAAAATAAAATAAAAATAAGATGAGCTATAAGCAAGAGTGGTTGGTTGTCATCACCTGGGGATCAACTCTATAAATTATTTCAATTTAACATACCAGTATCAAAAGAAAATAAGTGTTTGCATTAAAAAGCTTGAGAGAATGGGTTCTCAAAGGCAAGATCTTCTTTGTAACATCTAGGGATCTGAGAAAGCACAAGACTAACTTGACAGAAAAGCAAAGTCAGAGGAACTGAAAATAGTGTACAGTACTGCACAGTGTATGAAAAAAACTCTGAATGCTGTAAGAGTACTTCAAAGGAGAGTGAATCATGTGTTACACTGTGTCAGGTTCCTTTTGTTAGTATCACCAAGTCAATGATGTGTAATATCCCCCAAAATGTTAGTTTCATGAATGGTAAAGTATGAGGTTAAAGCAAGAGCATTGGATAAAGATGCACACTTGGTAAATACATTGTAATGATATGCAGTACAAATGCTAAAGTAAAATATCTACATTTGGTACTCTGACACAGTGCAGTACTTAAAACTACCATTTTCACTTATACTACACCTATGACTTTACTATGACACAGTAATGACCTAAATATAAAAATATGCAACAAAATCTAAGGTGAGAATGATGTGTTTGGTTTATGTTGGCCGGTCTATGGAATGGAGAGAAAACACAAGCAGGGGTTGTACACCTGTTCATCTGTTGTGGCACAAGAATTTGGTGTCAAAATCCTCCTTAAACCTAGCAAATGAAAAGAAAAGTTACACTTACTATGTGGGTCTACCCATGTAAATACCAGGGGTAGGTGTATGAGCTCGTTCCGTGATGGAATAGTCTACTCTGATGCGTCGACCATCAATCTCCATCCCAGTGCACTGTTCTTTAGCCTCTGTGGCATCCTCTACGTGCTCAAAGTAGATAAATGCAAACCCTCGAGAGCGACTAGTCTGAAATATACAAAAATGCTTTCAGCTGTAATCCTCTCGTCTCTGAAATAGAATCTGTCTTTCAATCCCTCGTGATATTGCAACACCCCACACTATACTACAGTACCTTTAATTATACTTATTTTGACTAGATTAGACTAGACCTCTATGACATGAATAATGATTCATCTATTCCAAAACCACTTTATAATAAACTTACCTTTGCATCAAGAACAACTTGGACTTTGTTTAAAGGGCCGTACTTGCCAAAAAGATGATGAAGCTGAAAAACAAGGGAAAACAAATTGTTACAACTATTGTATAATACAGTGTAGTACAATTTTCCCTTCATAGAAGCCCTTTCCAACTGTTCTGTAGGAAGGTGGGAACAAAGAGGGTGTTGGTGGTACAGTGTTAACATATTTGGGGTACCCTGTAGTGTAGGGAAGACAACTGAGAGATGCATCTTTAATCCTGAAGTTTCGTCACGTCGGAAATAAACCCTCACCACTGGTGTCTGGAAGCAATTTCAATGATTGACTTACCTGCCGTTGTAACCACCATAATACCGTACAGGGAAATTTAATACAAAAGGTTGTCACTTAAAATCCAGAGGATGACGGGTCTTGGCCTCACTCTAGCAATGCACTCATCATTCAGAGTCCAATCTGTCCTGACAAGCTTTACCCAACTCCTGAGGAGAGGGGAAGTTTCATCCAGGATCAGCCATAAAATGAGATTTCAGTATCAATCTATCACTGTAGGTGCAGTACATGTGACTGCCTGTAACTGCCATGATGGCACCATACTCATGAATGATAATCATTTACTTCCACAACCCAAACTAAAAGTGTATGTCCCTCAAACAAATCATTTACTTCCACAACCCAAACTAAAAGTGTATGTCCCTCAAACACCACTTTAGGTAGTAAGACAACTGGTATACAGTATAACCTAAGCAGGTTAGAGCTGGGACCATGTGAAGTGTTGGTACCAGTCAACCTAATCATCATTATTTGTCGCACAAAAATTTCATCACAACTAGGACTGCTCACCTTGTGTTATCACTTGTACTTATACCTGAAGAAACTTAAAAGGGTGATAGTTTGCATTCAAGCTAAATTTAAATAAATAAATAAATACTGTATACACGCACACAGTGATATCTCCGTTACTTGGAACAATTGGTGCAGAGCAGTTCCGGGGAATGAGATATTTCCAGGTAACGAGACGACTCTCATACCCAGAAAAAAATCCACCGTCCCCGGAATTTTCCAGAAAATGTGCCCCTCGGAAAATCGTTCCCAAAGCCGGAATTTTCCGGAAAATCCCGATTGCCACAAGTTCACCTAACATAGGACATCCGTCTCTCTGAGGACTAAAAAAATTTTTTAAAATGTCATATGTATCCTCTCCACGGATCTTCCTGTGATTTCTTCCTTTAATTGGTGGTTGTTTTGACTAGACAAATACTGTATTGTATTCTCATTTCCCTTTGCCATGTTTATTGGTTGCCGTTTCCTGTATGTGTACAGGTTTTTCGTAGCTGGTTTTGCCTCGTCAAATACACTAATACACTTTTATCTAAGATGAAGTGTCCACAAAAAATGGTTGAATGTCTAAGAGGGATAAGCTAAACATTGAAACATTTTGCTCGCCGTCTGGGAGCAAATGACAAGAAGCACTTCATGCTACAAGCACCAATTAATAGTTGTGGTGAATCTTTAGCATTGTTTTATTTGCCGTTGTGGATGCAAATTACAACTTCATGCTATCTTTATAAATACAGGATGAAGCTCCCATATCTGGCAAATCCCCCGAAAATAGCAATGTTTTTGAAAAATCCTTTATCCAACAAACCTCCCGTTGAACGACAGCATCTCGTAATTTCACCGGTTAGCTGCTAATGTTTTAGTGGTGCACCAAATGCTCCGACTATTCAGTTAAGTTTGTTTGAATTCCCAGCTAAGGGTGGCAATGTGCTTATTTAAGTGTTACACAGTTTTATTTACCTTTATTGAACCGCACATGGCTCCTAAATGTAAAAAAAAAAATGAAAAATATAAAACTATTGTTGGAGGTGTGAATAAGCGGCAGCAGTGTATTAGTAACCTATTATAAGTACATGAGAAATACTACCTTCTAAATAATGGTAATTTCCTTTATCCGGGTGAGAGCCGGTCCCACGGTTGGTACTACAATACAGCTTTATAAATACTGAGTAGGACGAGACTAGAAGGCAATTCCTCACCTGCCTCTCTGTAGTATAGAGGCTCAGTCCAAATATGCCCAGGCAAGTACTTGGGCTGGGGTCTTCCCGATCTCCATGATGGCGCCGGCGATTTGACATAGGTGACCTTGATTGAGACCTAAGAATCAGAAAAATCACCAAATTTATCTGAGCCCTATTTACCAACACCTATAACTGATGGGAGTAGAACGACAACTGAAATTCAACAATTAGAAGAAAAAGATTAATAAAATGCACATGAAATTTAAGAATTCCCATCCAAATCCTCACAGGTTATTCAAATTGATTAAGCAAGTCTGCATGCAACACCTTTAATAGTGACACTAATGAGAATTTACAAATACAAAACAAAGTTAAGAACTTGCATGATCAATAAATGGATTTTGCCCTGACTAACTAGCTATATAAAACTCATCAGTGTTGGGGTGAACACATGTGGCCCACATTAATAACACTAAATTTCAACCCCAGCATACCTGTTGCTCCGACGGTTTCTTGAGTATGAAGGTGAGCGAGAGTATCGACGGCGTGACGAGGAGGAATATTTGTCATCGCGGTATCGATCCTCACGATATTTTGGTGATCCAGACCTCCGAGAGGAGTGTTTGTAGCTATCTCGACGTTCTACTGATCTCGATCTGTTGTAAAATATAAAATCACATGGAAGCTGTAACAGCTGCCATTTAATGCAGTAATACTGGGAAAACTTACTTCTTACAAAACCATTCAGTCACGACATCCGTGACACTACAGTACATACCAACACCAAAAATTTATTTACCAGAAGATGCAACAGCCATTTCTCCAAACAATTAGTTATCTGTAACCTATATATTTTTAATTTATTTTACTACAGTTCAGTAAAGTAACCCTGGACAATGTGCGCATCATGACTCCATGAACCAACTCCTAAGATGTTAATACTATTACAGTGACAAGATGATTACTTCTTCACACTTTACCACTTTATTCTAAAGAGGATTAAAAACACTTTTACCTGTAGTATACACAAACATAAAAAAACATTATATATCATATGTGCATATACAAAGTGAACTTTCTGAAACATTAGCAGTCATAAGTGCATTGTCAACATGGCATGGGCAATGCCTTACATTAAACCTATATAAAACTGTTACTTTATTGAAAAAGAAAACCAAGAACTGTAGTAAAATTAGTGTAATTATTGCCAGCACCACATTCTCAACCTGTATCATGAAACTGGGTGTCACCTGTACAGTACAGTATTAGTAGTATGCACCACCACCAAGAACTTGTTACAACCATTATATGATGGTCATATAATATTCTTTGTTATTCAATTCCTGAACAACAACCATGAGTTGTTTTCTGTAATCACTAATATATTTCAGACAAGCCAGAATAGGAATTTTTTTAATAAAGTACTGCAGTGAGATATTAAGAGAACTGAAAAGTATAAATGTATAATTGGTTAACATAATCATCAAATGTGTTCAGCTGAGAATAGTAATATATGGAGCTGAAAAAGTTAGACCGAGTTTCACCAAGCATCATCCTGACAAGCTATATAGAAACTCCAGGGATATAAAGGATGTGAATAACTTTATCACACACAACAGGATGAACATGAGTAGATATTTAACTTGATAAGGTTGCACCGAACAGCCTATCTTGACGGATGGGGGACATTTTCATTATCCGGCTGGTATAAATTTCAAACTTTATATACGTACAGTACTGTATACTGTATAAATAAATGATAATAGGTAATAAAAGGATACACTAAGGACTGAGTTGGACTCATTTATTATTCGTCTTTGATTGTTCTAATTTTCTCTATAGTGTAGTCTCATTTGTTACAAAAGGTGAGATATAACTGACCAAATCGTGTTATCATTGTGGTGGTCATTACCCTCAGTTTTGGTTAATATTTCATATACTGGAACTGTAGTAACTTTTTTTTTCATCTTTAATAAATTGTCTTAGTGAGATGCTTGCGTGATCCAATGTATTGTTATGCCGAGGCATAATTTCGTAATACAATTTTGTAAACTAGGTGTTTTGATAATTTTTTATCCCAAGCAACAGTTATTTGGGCAAATTTAGTTAAAATTCCATGTACCTGTATACAGTACATTGATGATGTATTAATTATGCAAGAATTTTCAGGAATGTATTACCCTTGAAATGGTGATGGGAATGAACGTGGTGATGAAGCGGGTAAAAACAGTGGTGACAAAATGGACACACCCCATCTGGAATCATCCATGTCTATATTTATAACCATTTTAAACATTTACATCGCCAAGTTTATAAATTTAAACTGCCAAATCTATTGGCCTGAAATCTGTAAATTGCAATGAAGTCATTCTAAACCACATAAGTGTGAAATATGTATTTGTAGTGCAAAGTTTGTGTGACGGAATAACATACTGTACTTATGTTATGAGATGCAACCACTTTAAAGCCTGCATTACATTTCACTGCACCTTCCTACAAGATTTACATTTTTTAATTTTTAATCAGATAAAGCTAATATGTACAGTATATGCTGTATATTGATAGGTATAGATTATCTCTTGAATTGGGTGCAAGTAATCTTGGGTGTGACGTATCTTGTGAGTTGGGTACGAGTTAACCTTCTTGGGTACGTGATGACCCTCACCCTCTGGCAAGATAGTAAACCCACTTTCCAGTGCATCATGATGAATTTCTCCCACTTTTCAGCTGAAGATGGTAAATGATTATCACTAACACATGGAACAGTCCTAACACTACTGTACTCTCACCTTGAGCGGGAAAAGGAAGGGTCTCGGGACCTTTCATGAAGCGGTGAAGTGCCATTGTTGACACTACGTCGAGGTGACTCACTCATGTTTAGTAAACCTGAAAAGTGTTTAACATATCAATGATGAAACTGCAAATACAAAAAATAAATAAAAATACTGGAATATGAGTTTTAATTTACAACTGGCATACTATTACTAACAAAGTACAGGCTTAAAGCAAGTCTTAGTTGCAAGATGCACCTGTTTTCTAAATTCATCATCCTGAATACTGGATTTTCTTTCCTTAAATCAGGGCTGTTCAACCCTTGGTCTGCCATCCCATCTCCATTTATAGGTACAGTACATGGTCAGTACTATGTAACCTATGCTACCTTTCCAGTAGTAGTAATACGGTATATACTTCAGACAGCTTCACAACTAAGCATTTCTTGAAATTGCAGTGAAGTTTCTTATGCAATGTTGTATAAGCTAAAGGTTTGGACCCGAGAAATAGCCTCCAAGAAAAAGGGGAATTTTTCCTGGTAAACATCCTTCCAGCACAAGTTAAACCACAACTGACCTACAATTCATGTTAACAAGACTAAAACAGTGGAACACTCCCATTGGAATTTTAACCTTAATAAAAAGGCGATGGATATTTTGCCGTGACCGGTAAGTTTCCACTAATGTTACTTTACCGTGAGTGTGCTGATTAGCTAATTGTCCATTACTGGCGAATAACATAACTATATTTGATCATGACTGGCAGTATTTGGCATTTATTTAGCCCAGAGTCGATCATTGTGTAGCTGTAAACATACCTTACAATATTTCTGTTGTGTATGGAAGCTTATCATTATAAAAGATGCAATATTTACTACAACCTAATAGAACCTGACCTAACCAACCCAAAAAACCTACCTAACCTTAACTAACTTCCTAGCAGGGGGGGGGGGGGGGGGTGTCTATTAAACAGAAAGTACTAAGCCAAACAAAGTGCACTCACGGTAAAATAGCATTGGTAGGAACTTGGCTGATCATGACAAAATATCCAATACGAAATAAATACAAATTGCAGCAATGCTCAGTTGTGCATTCTTGTTAATATGTGTTTATTACTGGGTCTGAAAACTTGTTACTGTATCAAAGGCACAGTGACTGGTGTTTAGGGGATATTGTTCAAGAGAAAAATCCTAATAGTTTTTAGCCTAAACGAGATAACTTTTACCTTTCTGTATGAGCTAGTAACGTATAGTACTGCACTGTATTAAAATTTATTAAACTTCCAAAGCTTAGTCATTTGATTAAGATTCTAGTTCCAATATTTTGAGGATATAAACATGTTCGCGCACTGGTGGTGAAAAAGAATACCTACTTAGTTAACTTGAGCCGTTTCAGTTGATGGCTACCTCAGCCTTTGTTAATGTTGCGGTAAACGTGTGGCGGCCACACGGTCACTCACCACCACTCTTTCCATACTAACATGTAAGCCACCCTTTTAACTATCACTAAATATAACACAAAACATGCTTCAAAAACCAAAATCCAATATAATAAGTAGCTACACTTAAAATGAAGTTTCGTAAAAACGAGGTATTGTTCTTGCAGTAGCCATATCTGGCAACCCCATTAGATATTTTGAGGAAAAATCACCAAAACCTCCGTTTAAATACTCCACAACAAATATTATAACAATATATAAACACAAAAAACACTGGTGACATGTCGAATGAGTGAACACGATATATTACACCATTTCTAAGGAGCACAAGGTCAGAAAACACATCACCAAAAAAGCGGCGCGTCTCCAGCTTCCCCACGACAACGACCATGAAACTCACGAAGCTAAAAACTTTATCATCATCATCTTGCCAACAAATTTTCTGTTACCTATACAATGCCTGTCTCTATACTCACCTTTGGAGGTTAGTGATCAAGAGAAAAAACTTGGCATACGTCCAGGACGAGGAAAAAATGAGGGCACCAATCAACAATCTCCTGAGCCAGCTAAAGTCTGCCACACTGTTTGAGCCTCCGTGGACTACCGTTGTGCGCACGCGCTCTGCCGCTGCCTGTAGCCCCTGCTGGTGCTGTAACCCTTTATCCCTTTTATTGTGTAACACTGTTGTTCATCAGTAAACATAAAAAATCTAAATAATTATTTATTTAATTATTCAAATATAAAATGAAGCATAAATAAATATACGAGTATGAATAAAAACACAAATGGGTGTGAAGAACTTTATTTTTTTACTAGTTAACCATGTGACCAAAATGTTCTTTATGATGTATTCTTCACAGGTAGCGGGTCATTCAGAGGTCACGAAGAAGATAATAGGTTTAAGGGATAACTCAATCTTCCTCTGTATTCCTTGGTATAAACAATGTCTTCGATTGTGTTACTGTACAAGGTGAAACTTATAAAATTCTCTCTTTTTCTTAGTACATAAATTCATAAACAGTCCCGCATATGTATTTAGCATTCAAAGCTTTGCTTAAGTTGGTATTCTGATAAATTTTGAGTGAATTATGAAAAATAAATACTTTACTTTTGTTCGCAATCGTATTGAACAGCTTCGAACAAGTGATCACGCTGCAGTGAGCGAGTCGATCGGTGGAAGAAGGGCGACAGTGTAATAAGAGAAGGTGGTTGAAACTATTGGTTTATTAAGGCTGCATCAAGATAACTAACCACTGTCACGTGATTACTGAACCTCGTACACCTCCTGATAAAGTTTAAGAAAGGAGCTAACCAATACAATTATCAGGATTTTTCGATGAATATCTGATAAATGTGTAGAGAAGGAGCACCACCCAGTCCAAGCAAGCTTGATAGTGATTGCCGGTACTCTTGTAGGGTTGTGTTGTACAATTCAAGAAGGTACTGTACTGATTTATTTATATTGATTTTATTTTATATTTATTTTTATTTTTTAGATTTTTTTTTTTACGGGGAATAGCCCACCCAGGCACAGGTCATCGTCCCACCTGTGGGGCGAAAAAAATAAGAATAAAAAGAAATTAAAGATAGAAATGGAAAAGGTTATATTAATCTACACCATGAAGAGGCTGGAAAACCAGCTTTTTAAAGCGAGACAGATTGTATGAGTGTGCAAGCACAAGAGGGCAGAGCATTCCACAGTTTGGCTGTGTGAGGAAAGAAGGATGTACTACAACTGGTTATTCTAGTGTGACCGACATCCACACAGAAACTGTGGACAGGACGTGTGTTACGAGCCCACGACCTTGCCAGCGGTACGCAGGATGCCAAATCCACTGAACATTGCCCGTTAAAGTAGTACCTGTAAAAGAAAGAGTGAAGCAACATTGCGGGGAAGAGAAAGGGAAGTAAGACTCTACTAAATGAGGAGAGTTAATAAGACGAAATGCCTTTGATGGAGTTATCTCGAAAAGGAACTCTACTTCAAATTTTATTTCGTTAGGATTTGGTAGAGGACATGGACGGGAAGCTATTTTAATTTTAGTACAGGTATAGGATGATAAGAGCACAAAAAAAAATTATATTGCATTTTTTGCAGATCGTCCCGATATGTCATGACATGATAATCCTGGAGCAGATGGCTAGCACCAGAACACATTCGATTTCGTTCATTTTTCCACAT
The DNA here is from genome assembly GCA_958450375.1 of Homarus gammarus. Classification (NCBI taxonomy): domain Eukaryota; kingdom Metazoa; phylum Arthropoda; class Malacostraca; order Decapoda; family Nephropidae; genus Homarus; species Homarus gammarus. The sequence continues at coordinate 564,671 of CAUDMG010000540.1, read as the reverse complement.
GTTCTTTGGATGATAGTAAGTAAAAAAAATTTACAGCAATGCACAGAACTTTTGTTGCTTTTTGGTTGCTGAGCAATGTGTTTTTCTGATGTTTTTTGTTGTGATTAGAAGGAATTTGACCCTGATTTTTGCCACCAATTAGCCGTGGTTGTCCACTTGTAAAAATTTACCCATTTTTATTACTTACTGTCATCTCACCACTGTCATAGGTTTCAGTGTTCCACAACTTACACACTTCATGGTTAAGTTCATCGGATAATTATTAACGACTGACCCGCCACCAATTTTTCATCAAAAATTATTAAAAAAATGCTGCAATTTCACTTTGTTTTATAGTGGACACTGACATAGTTTGTGCAAATGTGTTAAAGTGTTTATTTCTAAATTAAACAAAATCTAACCTTATTGAAAAGAAAATCAAGTAGCAGAAGAGTTGTTAGAAGACTACCAACCTAATCTAACTTCCTAGCCATGGGGCTCCATCCCCAGGACCCTCAGGTATATTAAACAGAAAGAACTTACTATAATATGGTGTAATTTTATGTTTTTTTGTGGACGGCCCTCAAGCATACACCGACTCACTGAGCATCGGGGTCAATCCGACTACCTGGTGGTGGAGTGTTTTGACTAAGCTTATACAGTAGTTAGTCTTTCTTCACCTAGTGTAACTGTTCTCAAAGGGAATAGTGCAGTACAGTAACATATAATGCAGAATAGCACAGTTAGGTACAATATTTATATTTCTTATCACTGAAGTAATTGTTCTGCACAGTACAGTATGTCAGTATGTTGCACCACTGTTATTACTAAGCCTTTTACTATTGTGTCATATTAACTTTTTGGTATTTCTTGTGGTGAGTGCCAGTGACTTTATTAAAAATATTTAGTGATATGTATTCTCTTTTAATTTTGTTTTGCTTTTCTTTTTTCTTTTTCTTTTTTTTTACATCACAAAAATCTGATATTCTCACATTTTCTTTGCTGCAGAAATAACTGAAATATGCTTCAAGTTTGGAATCTTTGCTTACTGGGGCTGCTGACACAAGTGAGGACATCAAAGGCTCTACGGGATGTTAGTGGCTTTGATACAGCCCCTCCAAAAATAGGTGACTATTAACCTGTATTGTTGTCTGTGGCTGAATTGTCCAGAGAGAATTGTGTAATATTTCAGTGTTGAAACCCAGGAACCTTCTCATCATTAATGGCTGGGAATAGTATATACTGTACTGTACATCTATTAGTTATACTGTACCTTCCAAAAGCAACCTTAGCTTTTAAAAATGGGTACTGTATTATAAGCAACAATGGTCCGTCAAGGTTAAAGGCTAATGAGTCGTAACATCACACCAGCAATGCACATTCCTTTTGGCATTGCAGAACCAAATCATTCAGATCAGCCATACCTTTTTTTGGTACAGACATGAGTCTCACATTGTCTTCATATACAATAGAAACCCTCTAGTTTGAATGCTTTTGGGGCTGACTTTGTGGTGAATTTGAGAATATTATGAGGTAACAAGTGACTTATGGCTACAATGGACCTTAGGATCAAAAACCAAAGACTCCATAAATTATCACATATCACCCCACATTAGGCAAGCATTTTCTACTTAATTTAAGGGGTGCTTTCCTATTGTTTTATCGTAAAAATAATTCAGGACATATACAGTAAATATATATTTATATTTTTTTTCATACAGCAATTATTGGAGGTGGTATAGGAGGTACATCAACAGCTTACTTTCTTAAGGAGCTGTTTGAAGACAATGCCATCATTGACCTCTATGAGTCAGGGGCAATTGGGGGACGTTTGGCCACACTCCCAATAGCTGGATACAACTATGAGGTTGGTGGCAGTATCATACACCCCAAGAATCAGTACATGGTGGATTTTACATCAAAATTTGGTAAGTGTTTGATTTTGTGCTTGTAGTATAAGTTACAGAGATGATTGTAGGTGTTAGAGATCTGTATTGAGGTAAAGCCTTATAATTTTTACTTTAAATATTTGTTGACATGTGTCTTTCAGTAAGTACTTGTAGTACATAACAAACTTTTCATTTTTCTTTAACCCACGCACACCCATATCTTTCTGGTGTACTATTATGATCTGTTCACATGGGCCCTCATTTTGTTATACTCTTTATTATTATTATTATTCCTTGTTAAGCCAACTAATTAATGTTTCAGGCTTGCAAAAAAACCATGCCTGCTCTGGAAATGTGGGGTTGTTTAACGGTGAAGAGTATGTGTACCGAGATGACTCTTACAAGTTTGTCAACTTTGTCAAACTCCTCTGGAGGTATGGGTGGGATGTGTATCGTCTTAAACAGTTGACAGACGAAATGCTGACGAACTTTGCCAGGTAAGACAGTTTATAAATATTTTAAGATTATAGAATTTTTAGTTTAATTCTTTGTAGAGAAGTAGACTTATGAAATAGTGTGTGTGAGACAAGCCCTTTATTGTACAACAGTTTGTATGTAGGTTATTGCAGTTGTAAGAGGTATAACAGCTTTGTGAGTTTTCATGATATGCTGTACCTAATTTTCTCCGAAGTACTGTATATCTAGTGCTGATTGTACCTGTACGTAAGTTGCCATATCCACTGACTTAAAAATGAGGGATTAATACTGTAATTTCATTTTATAAAGAACTTGGATCAGAGAATTCGGATCACTTTATGCTCTGTAGGGATGCTGAAGAGCTGGACACAGGTGCAGTTGAGCCCAGACTCAGTTTTCTAGTTTTAGGGTGGAATTTCAGTATCTGTCCTTCACATTTCAGGAAAAGGCAGATTTTCTCCTTTTAAAGAAGGAAGTATTTTGTTGTGTGATAAAGTTATAGGACAGCTAGTCTTTAAAGCTCTTGAGTTAAGTAGTCTTTACCTGAGATCAATGGTTTTGAGAAAGACTAGGTCCCTTAATTTAGAGATAAATTACCTGCACGTGACATAGATCACTAGTACTAGCAGCCTATTTATATGTTATGCCTCTAGCCAGGAATGTGTATGAGTTGGTTGGGGACAAGTTGGCCTTGGCACGAGTTGATACTTGACCTTTACATACAGATACTGTACAGCACAGGAGTTTTAAAGAACTACCCAACTTAGAAAATGTTTTAGTGCATTACATTACAGTACTGTACTTGACATTTTTTAATGTTTCATGATATTGTTAGAAATTTACTTAATGGAATTTATGAATATGCTTGTGTATGGCTGATTATGATGTGTACTTATTACATACGGTACAAGTATTTCTAAATACTGTATGCTTTAACCATTATGAGTTTAATGAAATGTAAAAGATAAAAATATTCTTAGTACAGTATATGAAGTTTTTCATCAGAGTAAATACAGTTTGACATTCTCTGTGTTTAGTGTAAATGAATTGCATATTGTCAGACATATCTACTGTAGTAACAAGCAACTTGGCCAGTACTGTATCTCCAAGCTCTCACACATGTACATAATGCTATATTAAAAATAATAATAATAATACAATCCAGTAATAACAATAATGTAATACAGTACGGTACTGTAATTATAATAATAATAATTATAATACAGTGTAATAATAATGATGCCAATAAACAAATTCTAGTTGCTACCCAGAACTTCACTTTTTAATTGCTGTTTAGTTTTTATTTTATTTTATTTCAGGATTTACACTCTCCAGACAGAAGGACACGCTTACCAGAATGTGACCTCCTTGCTGTATGATATGGATCCCATGTTCTCCAAGATGATACATAATTCCTCAGCTGCATGGCTAAAGGGTTTTGGTTTCCACAATCTTATGATCAGTGAACTAATTACAGCAGTTACTCTGTGCAATTATGGACAGACTCCCGACGTGCATGCTTTTGTTGGTGAGTAGTGTTGTGGTGATGGGTTCTTGGGATGGTTAGTGCAGGATGATGCTAAAGTTTGATAAATAAATAAAAAAAAGGTGACTTCATTGATCGAGTGCAAAACTATGTCTACTTGTTATTTGGCAGGTGCAATGTAATTTATTATGCTTGTGTTTTAATGAAATAGTTTCTTAACATTCTTAATCTTGGATACTGTATTGGTGTATGATCCCCTCTCAATTATAGAATCTTGTGATGATCAGTGTTGTTAGGTAGGTACTCTTGTCATGAAGGTTCTCAGTGTTGTCAGGTAAGCAGGTACTCAGTGTTGTCAGGTAGGCACCCAGTATTCACCCTTTTCACTTTGAGCATTTTCTCTTCCCACTTTTTACCTTACTAATATGTATACCTCACCTCTGTCATCTCCACTATTCACCTTATTTTCAAATGCATCTTGTTCTCACTTCTTGGCCTCCAGGTACTTTCTTTATCACAACCCATCATCCAATGCCTTATACAATCTTTTTTCTTTTCTCCTTCATCACTCTGTCCACTTCTTTCCACCACCATTCTATTACATTCCTGGCTGTGCACTTTGTCCAGCCACAGGCCTTGTCAGCCACTCTTAATAGACCGTTCTTTAACATAGCCCAACAACTTGCCACATTACCCCTCTTTTTGTTGTTGACCAGTTCCACTCTTCGCATGCAGCATAAAATACTTCCTTCGTGAGACAAAATCAAATACTGTAAATAGATTGCATCTCTATAGGATCTGTGGCTGTGGCTGCTGCTGACCCACAACTATGGTCAGTTCGTGGGGGTAATAAGCGTGTGGCCGAGGAACTGCTCAAACACTCACGTGCTGCATATCTCAGACGTCTTGTGACTGAGATTACTCCTAATGGCCAGGGACATTTTAAGGTGAGTCAGTCAAGTGTTGCCATTTATTATTTGTTCTTGAGGTATTTGATTATAAAGTAAGGTTCCACCACCTGCCTTTCTGTAAAAACATTTCTCTACTGTTATCCTCGTGTAAAAAATGATGGCAAGGAAAACAGTTAATTTGAAACTTAGAGGATAATTGTAGTCTTGAAGCATTTGAAACACTGTGGAAGTCTTGCATCAGTCCCTTAATAATAAATGCCTTTAATTTTCCGTGAAGCTTTGGTTTACCTATGTGAGTCATTTAATTAGAGATACAGAGGTTGACATCTCCCTGGACAATATTATTTCTTACTTTATTTCACACCACCTCACTATATGATGACCAAGCACGCCAAGCTACCCCCCAGTCCTGACACGGTGTTACTTGGCAGGTGGATTTTTTTTTTTTTCCCCATTGTCTAAGGTCTTGTTTCATAATCTTTTATGGTAATACCTTGTGAGAGTTTTCACCTGCGCAAGATCAGTGGTGAAGAGGATGAAAAGTAAAAGTATGCGATAACTTTGTGTAAGGTATGGTAACCACAGTATTGTAAATTATCTTCAACAGGTTACTTCCAGTGAAACAGAAACCCCAGATTCAAGAGTTTTTTCCGAGGAAAATCCATCAAATATTGCCGATTCGGATTTACGAAGTCAAGACTATGACATTGTTGTAATTGCAGCCCCTCTCACCAAGGATAATAACAATATCAAGTTTGTCAATTTTACGAAGGAATTTGATTTTCCAGGTCATTATGAAAGAATTATATGCACAATGGTACAGGGAAAAGTCACGCCTGAAAGTCTTCTATTAACACCAGATGACGCAATTGATGAAATTTTAGTGACAAATCCAAAGCTCATGTTTAATTCTTTTGGAAAGCAATGTCCTGTAGATGCTCATGACTACTCTTATGATAATCCAGATGTGTGGAAAATATTTTCATCAGCACCTTTAGAAGAAGATCAGTTAAATATATTTTTTAGTAAGCGTAACTCAACAAATGTTATAGATTGGTTAGCATACCCACACTATGATTCAGACCAAAAGTTGGGAGACTTTGAGTTACTACCAGGTATGTATCATGTGAATGCCATTGAATGGGCAGGAAGTGCCATGGAGATGAGCATAATTGGAGCAAAGAATGTAGCACTGTTAGCATACAAGTATTGGCTGCAAAATCCAAATGCTGGTATGAAGATGCCTTTAAAAGATGAGCTGTAATATACATTTACTAATAACCTGTAGTCATGTTCAATCTAATGTACATGAAGAAAATTTTTTTTTCACTCCTGGTAATCTTTAAACTTAGTTACAAAGATTTTCTTGAAAGCCGGTGCAAATGAAGTCTAACTGAAATTACAGTTGGTCCTCGTATTACGCGGTTAATGTAACCCGGAGGGTACCGCGGAAAGTGAGAAACGCGTAAAGTGAATAACATAACATATGGGATTAATTGAAATGGAGTCCGGGCCGATCCCCAAACTCCACTTTTTGACGACACACAACTATGTTGTAGTAAAAATATTATCTTAACTTTATGATGGCATGCACACACAATTAATAATTAAGAGAAATATCAATAATATTAGGTTTTTTAACACTTACATTAGTAGAAAAGATGGCTGGGCACACGGGGATGGGCGGTTGGTTCCGAGGCAGAGGGCAGATTATTGGCCCTCACCTGTATCACTTGTATCAATTGTATCACTATCCACCACAGAGGCTTGCAGGTCCTCTTTGTCAAACCCCCCAAAGTTCATATAAGTCCGTATCCTCACTATAATTATCACTATCACTGACTTGGGCCGGCTGTAGTGGGTGAAGAACTGGTAATGTTTTGATGACTGGGCGACCTTGTGCGCACCATTTTCGCGCCTCTTACACAAAATGGCGGATGGCGGGAGGTTTGGATCCAAAAATGGCGCGGCTTGCCAGCCGCTCTCCGCGTAATGGCGTTCACGACCGCGGAATGTGAAAATGTTAGGTTCTGGCAAGGCACCGCGTTAACGGTGAAACGCGGATTGTGGGACCGCGTAATAGGAGGACCAACTGTATTATCTTTGTGGAATTTTTGATTTAATGTATATCTTTACTGACACTTTAATTATAAAGTGAGAAGTTATTTATTGTAATTTGAATATAATTTGTGAGGTACCCTTTATATATATGCTGTAGTACAGTTGGCCCTCAATATTTGTGATGGTTACATTCTTAAAAAGCTTGTGAATGCTGAATTTGCAAATGTAGACAACTTGGTTCAATGGGAAAAAGGGGGGTTGTGTCCTTACACTACTTAACATAGAAAGGGAAAATGGTAAACATTTGAGATCAATGACTACAATAAACATTGTACCTGTAAATAATAACAACTATCAAAATTAATGTATTTCTTAGTAACCTTTGATGATAATGATTTGTAGTATTCTTTGTGATAGTGTTAAGTGCACAAAAATTTACATTTCAAGAAGGCGTGCATCAAAGTTTAAAAAATATGTACACTGTATCGCCATAAATTGTTATTCATTGTGATATTCAAAATTATATTATTTTCACCTTTTTCCATAGTTCTATATGTTTCTGTCTTGCAAAATAAGCCTGACACACTAGACTGAACACCGCTACTGTATCAGAGAAACTCACTGTTCCAGACCCACACGACCCAGTTAAAACCACTGTACAATGTACAGTACAGTACTGTTTTGTAAATAAATAAAATAATGTACTGTATACTACAACTGTACTTGTATATACTGTTCTGTGCTTGCCAGCAGATGCTGTCTTCTTGAGCTAGTGATGCAGGCAGGCCAAATGGTGATATGATACATGATGGCCTGCCTTTGTCCTGTACCAGGTGTTGCTAACTGCCACTCTCCTCTACCTCCATGTAGAATGGATTGTACACACACACACTGTATACCATACAACACCTTCTACACACTAGCATACACTGTCCACTCTGTTATATACAGTACTGTACATATGGTACTTTCACACTTTTTGAATGTATGCATACAGGGTAATCACTCTTTATTTCTTAACACTGCTTTAAAGGTATTCCTGGCTGATTATATGCTGATACAGTGATGTACAATACTGCACAATACAGATTGTATGCAAAACAGCAGTGAGCGAACAAACAAGTTTAAACAATGGCAGCAGACAATGAACCATGAGTGAAGAGTTTGAGGAGATAAACTGTGGGATACATTGGACAATCATAGGCATCCCAAGCATTCACATGACAGAGGTGACCAATTGTAGCGAACGAGCACTTTTCAGCCTACCCATCCACATACCCGGCACAGGTTCCTGCTTTGGAAACATGATTCAATCTTGAAAATTCGTTCCCATGTCTGGAACGGAGAGATTTTCTCAAAATTTTCCGGAAATGTGCATAATGCAATCCCAGAAATTCATTTCCCATGGCCGAAATTGAAAAATTTTCCCGGAATTAAAAACAAAGAAGAAGCGATTGGAGAGTTCTGGAGATCGAAGATTCCGGCTTCACTGTTTCTCACTTTTACTTTTTTACTTTTATCCTCTTCGCCACTGATCGGCTTGTTAGCCGCTTGGGCGATCGGTCACGTCTCTGATTACTTTTCCTTTTCATTTATCTTTTTCACCAAAGATCGGCTCGCTAGCCGCCCGGGCGATCGGTCACGTCTCTGTCACGCACTGTTGGCAAATACTGGGCATGCACCGGCTCCTGAATGTACCTGAACCCGCTCCAGTGTTGGTCAAGTCTTGTCTTGAAAGAGCTCACACTCGGTGCTGTCACAACACTCTCTGGTAGATTCTTCCAAGAGTTTACAACCCTCACTCCGAAAAAGTTTGCCCTCACGGTTTTCTGGACTTGCGGCTTCTTCAAACTTGAGCTGTGACCCCTTGTGGGGCGAGCGTCCGCCAGCTCCAAGTAAGGACACTACTGCTCACCAACTACCTTTTCCTATCAGTCATTTTCTTCCTTTTTCTCCTTCTCCTCCCCCCATCTGCTCCCTTCCCCTATTTTTCACATGCAAGTTCTCTTATCCTAGTCCTTTCCCCCTTTTCCTCCTGCACTATATGTTAATAAAGAAAAGAAAATACAACTACGTATAAGTATTTTCATTAACCATAAACCTTACTCAGTATACAGTTGTCTCTAAGAACATATACTGAACTATTTTTATAAGGAAAACTAGATGAAATACATGACAACAGATATAAAGTTAGATTAACTGAAGGGTTTAAGAACACCAGCATGATCTAGGTAAGTGACCCCGACAATATATACCATTTTCTTTTTTGCGTTATAGAAGTGGTTTTATGGATAACTATATTAAATATATTTTACATAAATTATAAAGTAAACACACTGCAATATATAATTTTTTAAATATTTATTAATAATACTGTTAAGTAGGAAATATAAAACGAAGTATAAAGACGTAAATAGAAGAAAAAGTAGTCATATTTGAGGAAAATATTGCAATAGTTTAATTATGGAAAGTTGGCCTCCTTAATTCCCAACATGATAGTGATGGAAAACTGACCATTTCAAAGTAAGGAAGGGTTTAATGGAGAGGTGGAGCTGCAGTTAGTAGTCACGATGAAAAAACCGGAGGTAAATTTGAATAAAGAGATGAATACTCCACGGCAGTACTATACAGCGGGGATGGGTCACTGAGAAAGTGTAGCACGTCACAGAGGTCTGGGGGATGGCAGGTGAGCGGCGAATGGCGGGTTGGAGAATGTTTCAGCCATACAAATTGTTCCAACAGTTCTAGGGTTAGTCAGTAATCATCCTTTCTTACCACAACTCCAAACTCAGCATACGTAGCTTACCAGGCTGAGAACACCTTGGGAATGATAAACATCACTGCTTCATGTTGTCAGTAGCGTTGCATTGGGTTAAGGTGCGTATAGCGAACTGCTGGTGTTGTTCGTTAGTGTCGTGGCCTTAACTTGGTGGTCTAGGAATTTTTTTGTAATTTCGTCAGATAAAGGTAAATGTACGGATTTTCATGGAAGTTGAAGTAATGTAGATGACTGTAAGGATAAAGAAATATTTTCACGAAGAGGGGAAATATACCAATGAATACACATTAAGTAGGGAATATGGACCAGCACAATTTTACCGCTGAGAAAGTGTTACGGCGGTGGAATATAGGTCTGCCACCTGCTGGCTTACAGTATCCGCACCGCCAGGCGCCGGCACAACCAGTAACCACGCGCACACTCCACAGGTCAGTCACACTCCTGCCTTCCTCACTCTTGTTTCATCAAACCCAATCTCTTCTTCTTCAAGGTTTAAGAGGTTCTTTGTGCTGCTTCCTCTGCATTACTTTATGATCTGAGTTTAGGGAAGTGTCCCGAAAGATTGGATCCTCTGGTGTTTTTGTTTTCCTCGTTGTTTATACATAATAATTTTGTTAGGGACAGCTGCCAAATTCAGAGCCTCTATACATATATTCTGAAATGTTATCTGGTCATGTGTTTTATTATTTTCACCTTCGTCTGATCTGACGGACTCCCGGGGGCTCCATACAGCTCCTACGCTCGAGACGATCCTGGTGTTCCACTCCTCTCATACAGTTCTTCCCGTAATCTGTTTATTCATTCATTCATTTTAATGTTCCTCAAAAAATTTATGTTAAAATAGTCTTCCGTAGTGTGTAGGTTTACCGCTTGGGGTGTGTAAGTGATGGTGCCAATTTCTGCAATGTTTTATATTTCTTAATCTGCGTGAAGAAATTTGTTTACCCATTCAGGCTGACTAAATGTGGTTAGAGTGATTTAAGTAAGAAATCATTGGCTGTTAGTTTAGTAGAGTTTTCTAAGATACCACTGGCTGTTGCATATCAATTATTATGCAAGCATCTAGCATTGTTCACTCATAGAGGCCTGGTAACACTAGCGACACACTCCTCGAGATTACTGATGTGTTGGATACGTGTTGACAGGGTGTGCGCTGGGAAGATGAGTGTAAGAGAGGCGGCGGGGTGTGTTGTCCGCGGGGGTGTGCTTCACTGCCTCCTCGCCCTGATGGCAGGCTTCGTGCTGGGGCTCACCTTGGCTCTCCTCCACTTCACCTCCCTCTCCCTCTTCACCACCGACCACCTTCCACCCTCACGCCTCCCTTTAGGTGAGTATCTCGCTCCTCACAGCTCTCATCAGCTGATATTACCAGACGTTTAACACTTGTTTAGCGAAGTTATTAAGCTTTATCATTTTATAAACACCTGCAAGTACTATCCTATGAATGACTGTACATAACACAGTAACATGTTAGATGTGATTCATCAGTGGCAGAAAACCCTGTACATTTTACAATGGAGCCTTAGTGCTGAGCTGCTACCAATGATTACTTATATAAACATCTTACAGGCAGTTTTGTGGTAGTTTCTGAGTGTGTGGTCCTGTACCTCATCTTCACCATTGTAGAACGATATTTCCCTGTAACCATCGGTCACGAAATATATAGTATCTGCTGTATAGCCTCACCAAACACTACACTGACGTCACTATTGTCAGGAGAGTGGTGGGGCGGCCTCCAGGAAGACAACGTTCTCCTTTCTCCTCCTCATCCCTCCCTTCTTCCGGACGCTGCTCCTCGTGGGTCATCCTCCACTCCACCCTCGGCACCGCTCCACACCACCAAACAAAACATGTCCGGCCACACGGGTGACCTGCCGCCCACACGCTCTGGCCCCGGAAAGAAATGTTGTGAGTATAGATTCTTCGTTTATGCCAAGGCTGTACTGCACAATATAGTAGTACAACCTGACTGATGTGAAGTCTTGAAACGTTTTGACCACAGAGGGACTACCGGGCAATAAAATGAAATAATGAACATTACAATAAAACACAAACATTATGATCACTAAATACAAATTCGAATTAAACAAAGGTCCGAGTTAATTGATTGACAGAACAAGTTTAAAATTACTAGATTATTCTGTCAATTAAGAGCACAATTGAGAATGATATCACTGTGCTAAGTCTGGGAGATTAGGTTAGTTCAGTAGTCTCTAATGATGCTAATTTATATTTCTACTTGAGTAACTTTTTCCCTAGTAACAGTAGGTTCATTTGAAGAGCATTTTCCAGCAGTGAATGGTTGTAGCTCGACTCTAAGATAACTGCTGTATCATAAGTGTTCATCCGCTGTGTGGTGTTAGATGGAAGCGTGGCTGAGCAGCTGATGGAGAGAGTGCGAGTGTTGTGTCTGGTGGTGACCTACCCGCTCCACCATACTACACACGCCATCCACATATACCACACATGGGGCCGTCGCTGCACCAAGATCCTCTTTGTCACTAATGCAGAAGAGGAGGATGATGAGCCCGGTGATGAGGAATTACCCTTGTTAACTGTGCCTCATGCCTCCAGGGGGCGTGATGGGCTATGGAACAAAACCAGGGTAAGTTTACTCAAAAGCTCCTCAGTGTTTTATGAGTGGCAAGGGATGGGAGACATGAGCTTCTCCTTCACTATGCTGGACGTGGAGTGTGAAGCACGAGGTTGGAGTCTATAAGGTTTATCCCAATGGTCGGCATTACACACACACACACACACACACACACACACACACACACAAATAGAAGGTATATCAATAAACTCGATCCCATGAGATAAAAATATGACATTACGATATTTGGAGATGTTCATGTGGTAGAGGAAGCTCGTGGAAGGTATAGTGATTATAACAAGTGATGATAAACATTGGTGTTTTGGACAGATGGGAACGGGGCAATATCGTTACATAAGTATCTCTCTGCTTGACGTAGATTTAATGCCATCATCTTCACAGTAAAACAATAGCCTTCCTGCACCTAAGGATGTCATGAGATTGGTGTTGAACCCATAAGTGCAGGAGCAACACGTCCACCAAGGTAACTAAACACATAGTGGTTAAATATATTAGTGTAGGTTTTGGTAATCTCTCTGAAGATCAATGTGGTCTGAGTAAAAGAGTTAGTTGTCCGTAGTACCTCATATTTCCCCATAATTTGTTTAATAAGACTTAATTTTTCTCCCCCTGTTGCGTGTAGGATTCATTCCGTCACGCTTACCTTCACTATCTGGATGACTTTGAGTGGTTTGTGAAGGCTGATGACGACACTTATCTCATCCTGGAGAACCTTCGCTATTGGCTGCACGACAAGGACCCCGAAACACCGCTCTACTATGGCTGTCACTTTGAAAACATTGTTCCCAAGGTCAGTACTTTAAGTCCCAATGAAAAAGTAAACTATTTTTGTTTGTAATATTACGTAAACATATATTTTCTTATTTACTTTTTACTTAATAATTTTAAACTTCTTTGAATTGATGAAATATTAAAGCATTTATATTTCTGTGGTGCAGTACGATAATTTCCCCCACTTTCTCAAACACCTGACTCTCTCCACACTCCAGGCCACCCTATATATCTGACCCACAATACATCCAGGCCTCTGTTGTCTCTAAACGAAAACTAACTCTGTATTCACCACGATACTCAATTTGTTTGTCTAATTAATTGACCAAGACTATACAGTATTTTACCATATGCCAAGACCGCATCATATTGTGTTCTCAAACAAATAAAGGCCCTAGTCATCATCATCATCACCATAACCACTATTTTAGGGGAATTTTTCGTCTCTTAAGTTCCATCAGGTAATGACGACTAACCCAAGCAAGTGCAGCTGTAGAGACTGGGTACACGGATAATACTGTATAATACCACACCACACATAGGGACCTCATGGTGACAGTAAGATCCATGAGTTATGTACATTTTCTTTCCTAAATATCTTAAACAGATCCAGGATTAAAATGTCTTTTACTTTATACCCCCTAGTGACTCACCATAACTGTCTCACCACTGTGGTATAAATATTTTCTCCTCAGGGTTACATGAGCGGGGGTGCCGGCTACGTCCTCAGCCGGGGTGCTCTTCAAGCCTTTGTACAAGCTGGCCTGAGGAATAACACGCTGGCCCACTCCCAGGGTGCTGAGGACGTCCAGATGGGTAATGTAGTCACCTTAGTCATGTCTTAGTTCTTCTTGGTGTTTTATTTTCTCCCATCAAACAGTTGGCAGTATCATAAACGACATTTTTCTTTTGTTTCTCTGTTCTTGTACATGGAAGGCGCCATGGGTAACGGTGGCATCTTGTATCGAGTTTTGCAGCAGGAGAAACATATGATTTATTATTGTGTAATTTCATAATAACTAATTCGTTACAAATCTTACCAATAGATTTTATACACTCCCTCATAATGGTTTGTTTATTTAGGGAAAATTTTTTTTTACTGCAGGAACCTAACATCTGCATTTTGTTTGTACTCCAGGGCGCTTTATGGCAGCTGCTGAGGTTCATCCTGGGGACTCAAGGGATGGGAATGGTAGGCCCAGGTTCTTCCCCTTTGTTCCCTCCGATGTATTGGTGCCTAAGGCTAAATCGTTTGACTTCTGGTATTGGCAGAATCTTGCACACGATCATGAGCAGGTGAGTGAGCCCCGTAGTACCGCTTCTTCTTCCCCTTCGTCTTCTTCTTCGTCTTCGTCTTCTTCTTCTTTTCTTCTTCTCCTCCTACTCCTCTTTTGACTATTCCTCTTCATTCATCTTCTCCTGTTTATGTTCTTTCCCTATTCCTTCAATTCCTTACTCTTTATCCTCTCCTCCTCTTCCCTACTCCTCTCCTCTCCCCCTCCATCTTCTCCTCACTCCTTCATCATCATCTCCTCCGACTCCAGTTTTTGGTATATCTCTACAGTATTAATGTCATCCCTGTAGTCTTGAACAATTCCACATTTTCTTTTCCAGGGTTTTGAGTGCTGTAGTGAGACCACCATATCGTTCCACTACGTCTCCAAGACTCTACTTTATACCCTCGAGTTCTTTATATATCGTTTAAAGGCCTTTGGACTCGGGATGGCTACTGGTGACTGCTGAAGGAGAAACTACTGCATCTATGGAATCTCAGGGACTTGAACCTACTCAAGGCTCAGATGGGTAAAAAAATGTAAATATATATTATTAAATGTATCACCTAACTTAGAGAGTAATTTTATCCGCTTTTCCTTGACCGCCAGCATTACATTTACCATTCTTTAGGTGACTGTAGAGTAGGAATACTGTGGCAACCTGTACCGTCGTTCATGAAGGTAACATAGTCAGTCTAGTGTTGTAGTTCAAGGATAATAGCAGCCTCGATGCTTCTACAAACGTGATAATGTTAATGGACTAAGAGGATGGAATACAGACTCAGCTCCATACATGCAGCAGCAGGTGGGTTTACGAGAGAAGTAATTAGACGTCATTCTCAGGCTATACCTTATACTCTCCTTCTTCGCCTGGACCGTGTATGGACTCTACGTGGAGGATCAATGTAATAATAATTTTACAGAACAACTATAAATTTCTCTCTCAATATTTGGCATAAGGTACAGGGTATAATGAACAAAGTCTAAAGCTGCTGCCGACATCCCGCCGCGTCACAGCCCACCTCCAACCTCCAAAAAAGAGATATAACAGCCAAGCGCCTTTAACTGCCTCCAACAGCTACTAACTGACCAGCCACCAGCTTTACTCCCCCCCCCCACATTGCACCAGCACGAGTAATCGACATCCCTTGGTGTTTCCCCTCTCACCCTGCAATGAAGCACTTATTTATCCTACTCTGCCAGACGAACAGACTCCCGCTCTCTGCTTAAACTGGTGCTACCCCCCCTCCCCTCTCTCTCTCTCTCTCTCTCTCTGTGGGTTAATCAGGGCGGCCAGAGCAGGTGGGCGGCTTAGCCTTCTTTAGGAGTGACCATCTTCTCAACATGGTAATAAAGGCTTGTCTGTCCGTGCAGGTGTAAGGGGAGGGGCATCAACACCCCTCCATCCACCCCCCAGGACGTGCAGGATGGGGTGGCAGGTAGACCGAGAAGGTGAACACAACGCCCGCATTAGGTGAACACAACGCCCACATTAGGTGAACACAACGCCCACATTATAATGTAGGCGTTGAGAGTGATATAATTATCTCACTCTCAAGATTAAAGTTTTTTATTATCAATACATAAATAGTGTTACGAACCCCTCCACCCAGCACTACGAACCACGCCATCTATTGTCTTGATCTACCTACCCAGCACCACGAGCAACGCCATCTAGGGACGAAACACGAGTATGGCTCGTCTTAGTTACCTCCTAAAAGTCTTCTTTGTCAGCTCCAATTCGAGAAGAGAGTACTTGGCTCTGGGAAGTGACCACAGGATCACCTATCCTGGAAACCTACGGCACAGTGACTACCTACCGTCTTCTACAATACTCAGCCTTACTCGTCAGCCATCTCAGCTCCGCACTTAGGTATTTGTAATCTTGTATTGCCTCCCCCACGTCCACTTGCTTCAAATTATTGTATGTTGTATTAATATGTATATACTGTTAATGTTTAGATTAAGTTTGGTTAAGGGTAATTTATAGGAAGCTGAATATTTTGTTAAGGAATTTATGGTACTTTATTATACACAACGAAAACTCTCATCCTTTGTCCACCCTTTTATAGTCCGATTGTCTTTGGTTTTTTTTGTTGTTACCTGTTGGGATCTGGGTAGACTTTTAACTATATTCTAAATCCCCAACTCATAACAATAGACTTTCATAGTTCTGGTGAGACATACAAGGAAAAGATATGAGAGCGGTGTTGTGTTGTGTTGCCGAAGGATAGCTCACCCACCTCTCCTGTACAACACAACTCGTCACTGTGAACTTAATATTGTTGAGGACGATGACTGACGATGACTGACGATGAAAACAACAACAAACACGACGACAACGACAGTACTTAGCTAAATAATGACAAAAAATATATTAAAAAAAAGTTACAGGAAAATAAGGACAATTTGGCAAGACGACCACACGAAGACATGATAAACCCAACGTGGTGGTCCTCGACTCAAGGACTAGCGTGGTGGTCCTCGATTCTGGCTCACTTGACACATGGTAAAGATCAGTTACATGCAAAGACACGCCAAACACATTCGTACAGTGTGTGTGCGTGCGTGTGTGTGTGTGTGTGTAAACGTTGTCTCACATCATCAGTTAGGGAGGGAACATTTTTATTTAAGACTCCCATATAAATCCGACTTCAAAAGGTGATCCATTATAAGAACAGGAAAAAAAATATATATACTCAAAGGAAAAAAACAAACTAAAAGGAGTTACTGTTCGTGGAAGTGTTGATATATAAGCTTATGATAATTCTTGGTATCCTCTCTCGCGCGTCGTTTACGGGGTCATAAAATTTACATAGTGATTATAATCTACGCGAATTGTGGCGTATCTCTGACGTCATCACCGCCTAGCCATTCCTAGTAACTCCGACCAAAAATTAGCTGTGTGAAGTAACCATTGCGGACCATCTGTACTATGTAATTGAATTATAAATAGACAAACAATTAAATTATAAGAATATTTACTACATATACAAACTGCTTACACACGAATAATAAAAGTTAAATAAACATAATATAGAGGAAATATGAACATACAGATAAATATAATCCACATTTAATAAGTCTCAAGGCCACTACAAACCTCCACACATATAAGACTTTACCAGGAAGTAACTACATCAATCAACGTGTCATCCTAATGCCTGAGGGTTGGCGAATACGACCCACCACTCCAAATATATTCGGCGTGTTTACTGATCCTCCCAGAAGTTGTATATCTCAGGGCATGTCTCCAGCCTAGTCTATCCCCTAACCTAACCTAACCTAACGCTGCTTGGGGTGGGATGTTAGGGTAGGGTAGGTTAGGTTCGATTGGGTGAAACTCAGGTGTGTTGGGTGAGCAATAAAAGTAAGGTTCAGTAAACAGCTGATAAATGGTCCAGGTAAAAGCTCCTATGCCTGCAGACCATGTTGATGTTATGATGTATTACTGTGCTACAACAACCAAGGCCTTCTCCTCCAACACTACAACACTACCAACAACAACAACACTACCAATAACAACAACAACAACAACAACACTACCAACAACAACAACAACAACACTACCAAAAACAACAACAACAACAACAACACTACCAATAACAACATCGATAATGGCACTGTCTGCTTCGCCCTATCTCACAACATCCTGGGGTTAATGTCACGCCTTAACCTCTTGAGTACGAGTGTCACAATTTCTTGAGTACAATGAAATAGCTCAGTAAGATATATGTTACCCCTTGAGTATAATTCCCTGAGTACAATGCATTAATACTCAATGGAATCAATTACCGTACTCAAGAGGTTAAAATTATCGTACTCAAGGGATTAAACCATCGTACTCAAGGGGTTAAATCATCGTACTCCGAGAAAATTATCCCACCCACTCACCCACCCCTGATGTAAACCGTAAATATACACCTGTTAATTAGCTCACCTTAGCAAGTCTCTCCTAAGGTGAGGGGCATGTGGTAGGGTTGGGGGGGAGGGGGGGGGGGGGGTTGTAGCGCCTCGTCTGCCGTATCACTAAGAGCTCTGATCGCTGCCACACTGACGCCACAACGCATGTTTATCACACTGCGTTCCTGAAACTGTTCAATAGGTCGATTTTACCTGTTTCTAATTGGTTACCTGATCGAATGGGTACCCCCCCCCCCCCTTCTACTGGCACCCTCCTACCCTCCTTCCTTTTACTGGCACCCCCCTCCCTCCCTTTACTGGCACCCTCCCTCCCTCCACTGGCATCCCCCTACCTTCCTCCCTCTTCTGGCACCCTCCCTTTACTGGCACCCCCCTCCCTCCCTCCCTCCACTGGCATCCCCCTACCTTCCTCCCTCTACTGGCACCCTCCCTCCCTCTTCTGGCACCCTCCCTCCCTCTTCTGACACCCTCCCTCCTTCTCCTGGCAACCCCCTCCCCCCTCCTTTTTCTGGCACCCTCCCTCCCTCTTCTGGCACCCTCCCTCCCTCCTCCCTCTCCTGGCACCAGCGCGGCGTCACTATCACTAGCGGAAGCATCACTAGATTGTGGCACAGCACATCACCTTTTGGAGTAAGAACTGTGAGTGTGTGTGTTAAAGTCTCGTCTCACCTAACCTGACCCCCCCCCCCCCCCTCGTCTCCGGTCACTACTTGTTGAGGAATATGACTGATAGAAACATCTGTTAAACTATTTGTTGGAACAGTTGGGTGTTTGTCCTCACTAAACTGTCCTCGTTACTGTCAGTCTGGTGCTGGTGCTGGTCACAAGTAGGATTTTTATTAAGTTTAGAACCCTATCAAGAATGTCCAGTACCTCAGGGATAAGACAGTTGAAAGTTACATCATGAGTTTGAATCAATATAAAAGTAATTCAAAATATAAATAGAATGTTACGAGTTAAAACTTGTGTGTTGTGGCTAAATAAAGAGTTAAGTTGGGTTAATTAATTAGAAGCGATTTATATTATCAAGATTAATTTACGTCAGTTAGGAATTATTTATTGAAATCAATCTATAATGACTGACACTACAGGAAGAGTGTACTGTACTCCCATCAGAGCCCCACATGTTGCTGTTATTGATAGTTTAATGAACAAACTATATCACGAAACAATGAACGGCTGTGTTAAAACTTGAATAACACTTCTTTTGTCTGTATGGTAATATGACGTAAGATATTTCAAAATTTCTAGAACATTGTTAAAAAAACGATGGGGGGAGGGGGGGGACACAGAAGGACATACTTCTTCACACAGAGGGAGGCTGGTACACCAATGGAAAGGTCTACCTGCCCAAGCTGTGATATACAGAACAGTACTGGGCTTCATAATAGCCCTTGGCTAAACGACCAAGAAATAATGAAGGTATCCTACACCGGCCACTGGTCTCCTTCCCTCGGTATGGCCGCCTCTAGTGGGTGGCGGCAGCAGCAGGACTGGAGGCCATGTAGGCGAGGCGGGACCGCGGGAACGTCAGTACTAGTTGGCCGTTTGAGGTGGTGGCAGGCTAGACGCTCCTCCCTCACTCACTCACTGACACACATTGCCCCAGCACCTCATCCTCTAGGGGTCCAGAGGCTCACTGTGTCCCTCCACGCCCCACGAGGGCCTCACGTCCTGCCCCGCCTAAGTCCCGGTGTTGTGTTTCTGATGCGTAATTTGCGTATAATCCTTTGAGTCGTAAGTACGCAAAACATCAACCGTCAGAAGATAAACTATTCCCAAAGGCGTGTACTGTACTGTCCCCTGTCACTTAGCCAGACAAGGGTGTATCTGTGGCTCTGGTAGGGAACCAAGGGGACCTGGTGCGTGGTTCTTCCTTAAGTCTGTGAACCACATAAGGGAACGGGTTATCACGGAGAAGAATTACCTGGTAGAGACTGAGGCCGTCTCCCCGTTAGTGACTGTACTGTGTCGTCCACAGCCTCCTCACCATATACACTATCTACCATGCCGCATCCTGTGCTGCGCTTGGCACGTGTTGACACCACTCATCCATGCCTTTACACACAACTACGACCCCACACCGCTTAGTGTACTGTCCACTCCCTACCACAACGTTCACAGTAAACGCCAGACCAACCCATAGTGTGGTATTCTTCCTCATCACAAAATTCACACCATCTATAAATTCTACTCCGCATAGTGTGATATATTTCCTACGAGCAGGTTACTATGTGAAGGTAGCCAACGAGATCTTGTAGTTACCACACACACAACTACACAACCTTGAACCCAACACGGACTTAACATTAAACTCTAACGAAGTGATCAATGAAGTGGGGGGAGAGATGACCGCCGTAATTTGCATATAAAGATTGTCTCGCAGATCAAGTGGTGACAGCAGAGACACACAGAGGAGGAGATAGTGAGAGAGACAGAGAGAAACCAGAGGAAAACAGAGACAGAGAGAAAAAAAAACGGAGAAATACAATGACAGAGAGAGACAGCAACAATCACACTGGACACAAATGAAGGTAAGTCACACCTTAAATTTGACTAATAAGTGTGGAATTTTAACCCTTTGAGGACCGCCGGTAGTTTAACCCTTTGATGGCGATGATTTAACCCTTTGATGACGATGATTTAACCCTTTGATGACTATGATTTAACCCTTTGATGACGATGATTTAAACCTTTCCACAACACAGGAAATAGTTCAAGGTTCCTAAGATAATTTTCACTTAACTATAACCGTGAGTGAGTGTGTGAGTGAGTGAACGAGTGAGTGAGTGAACGAGTGAGTGAGTGAGTGAATGAACCAAGTTAGTTTTGAACCATACGACCTTGACTGTTGTACTTCTTATAACAGGTTGTAAATGTTTCCACAGAACTAGTTTTTGTCTCCCTCACGAAGTACTGTACACCTTTTCGCTCTCGTTCACTATGTTGGGTTAAGTCTCTATGGTCTCTCGTTGGTTGGGTTACGTTAGAGTTGGGTTAGGTTAGGGTTGGGTTGGGATAGGTTAGGTTAGGTTCTAAGTCTTGGTTATCAGTGACATCAACAGCATAGCAGTTCTGGGAAACTTAAGGCAGGGTTAGGCACGTGAGTGTTGGGTAGTGGGAAGGGGTTGGGAAGGGGGGGCATCCCGGGCAGTTTTTATACCCAGTGTAAGGAGTAACGTATACATACCTGCTGTGTGTTTGTTTGTGCTAGGTATGGGTGTAGCACAGGTCTGTAAGAAAGGAGGGAGAGAGAGAGAGAGCCAGCAGGAAGCACCAACAGGTCTCTTTGGTAATTTCTCTGAACAGAACGTCACGTAGTGTTGAACCTTCCGAGAACTTCAGAACTCCTTTTGACTCATCATTGTCTTCACTTATTATCAACCGGTGGTGGAGGGGGGGGGGTCAGTCTGGTCCTTGTTACGGCCTTCATCATCCAGTGTCAGTCAGTTGGGGAAAACCTGTCACGTTTTTGGTAAGGTCACATTGGGCTAACACATCCGATCCTGAGGACTTGAGCCAGAGGTATAGTGAGAGGCCAGTATGTTACAGTACCACTATACCACCACTTCAACACCAGCTACTTTGTTTTCCTCGAGTGAAGAAAACAAGACCATATTGTGTTTATGTTTTGAATTATTTTGTCATTTGAGAGAAAAGCGGTGATGATGGGGGGCCAGGTAGAGAAGCGGTGATGATGGGGGCCAGGTAGAGAAGCGGTGATGATGGGGGCCAGGTAGAGAAGCGGTGATGATGGGGGCCAGGTAGAGAAGCGGTGATGATGGGGGCCAGGTAGAGAAGAGGTGATGATGGGGGGCCAGGTAGAGAAGCGGTGATGATGGGGGCCAGGTAGAGAAGCGGTGATGATGGGGGGCCAGGTAGAGAAGCGGTGATGATGGGGGGCCAGGTAGAGAAGCGGTGATGATGGGGGGCCAGGTAGAGAAGCGGTGATGATGGGGGGCCAGGTAGAGAAGCGGTGATGATGGGGGCCAGGTAGAGAAGCGGTGATGATGGGGGCCAGGTAGAGAAGCGGTGATGATGGGGGGCCAGGTAGAGAAGAGGTGATGATGGGGGCCAGGTAGAGAAGCGGTGATGATGGGGGGCCAGGTAGAGAAGCGGTGATGATGGCGGGTGTGAGGTGAGGCTGGGTCACGGGGTCAGGTAGAGAAGAGGTGATGATGGAGGGTGTGAGGTGAGGCTGGGTCACGGGGTCAGGTAGAGAAGAGGTGATGATGGCGGGTGTGAGGTGAGGCTGGGTCACGGGTCAGGTAGAGAAGCGGTGATGATGGGGGCCAGGTAGAGAAGCGGTGATGATGGGGGCCAGGTAGAGAAGCGGTGATGATGGAGGGTGTGAGGTGAGGCTGGGTAGATAAACACGACACGGGTGATTATAATTATCTCCTGTGGGTTCAATGTGACACAGAGGAACGCCACAACACATTCGTCACAGCAACAGGAGTGAGTTTCCGTTCGTTTTCCTTGAAGATGATAACAGAAGCACGTTTTATATTTTCTCGGGTTGAAATTTTCTTCCTAGCCAATCGGATTCTCTTCCTCGAACAAAATGTGATATATATCTAAAAAAAAAACATGACAAACTCTCTCCCTCTATCACCCAGCTGATGTTATCCTCCTGATGGCGCTTCTTAACCTCTGTATTAAGATCAAAACATTTACCAAACTTCACTGTGGCTTCAATCTTCTTTCTTACAATCTTGATAAAACTTTTTCTCAAACGTCTTGATAAATCTGTATTGTTGACAAGTTTACCAGACAAGTTGACCAATAATACGCTGTCTGATGCTGAACAGTCTCCCTTTACACGACAACAACAACAACTCTCATGCTGGTCACCACAATACAACCTATCCTCACCACATTACAGTGTACTATATCCGCACTACCCCGAATGATAGATCAACCGTATGAGTCCTAGGTTCACTTTTATCTAGACTATGAAAGAAAATAAGATTATCAATTATACCAACATATATTTACCACATTATTATAAAGTCACCACTCGAGTCAGTTTTCTAGGTCTAACATTACAACTAAACTAACGTGATAAAGGTGTGTTGAGGAGTGCCAGATGCTGAGAGGGTAAGACACACACACACACACACACACACACACACACTATGACGTCACAACAAGACAGTAGCTCACTCATAAGCTGTTTCGTCCTCGTGGCTAAATTCTATCACTAGCAGGAGCCGGATGGGGGGTCCTCTCTCTCTCTCTCTCTCTCTCTCTCTCTCTCTCTCTCAGCACAATAAACCCATAAACCACATCACCTAAAACAAATAAACCTCCCAAACCTTCCTACCATTAGACTACCACACCTGTCCACACCTGTCACATCTGTCCACACCTGTCACACACCTGTCCACACCTGTCACACACCTGTCCAATACCCAAACCTGTATCATTAAACCATAAACTTATATGAGGTAACTGAAGATGTGTTAGGTTAGGTTTGGTTTAGATTAGGTTAGAGTAGGTTAGGTTAGGTTGGGTTAGGTTGGGTTAGGTTAGAGTAGGTTAGGCTAGGTTGGGTTAGATTAGGTTAGGTTTGGTTATGTTAGGCTAGGTTAGGTTAGGTTAGAGTAGGTTAGGTTTGGCTAGGTTAGGTTGGGTTAGGTTAGGTTAGGTTGGGTTAGGTTAGGTTAAGTTAGGTTTAGTGAGGATAATTAGCTCTGACACTTTTACATTGACAAGATTTCCGTTCTGTGTGTGTGTGTGTGTGTGTGTATGTGTGACCTTTAGCCATCCTCTCCCCCAGATACACACACACACACTGTACTTGACTGAGGACTGGCCACTGAAGTGTTATTATATACACTGGTCGCTCCCTCCTCCCTCTGTGGTGTAGTGAATGATTGTAAACATTCTTTTCTCTCTTGTGTGTGTGTGTGTGTGTGAACGGGAAACAGGCGACCAAAGAACAGTAAACGGGGAACAGCGAAGATAACACTGAACGAGAGATAGCGAACGAGGAACAGCGAACGGGAGACAATGAATGGCCTGGAGTGAAAGGAGAAAAGCTGAAAATTACGAGACACAAACGAAAGACAGCGAACACGAGCCATTAAACGAGAGAGAGAGAGAGAGAGAGAGAGAGAGAGAGAGAGAGTTCCCAATGAATTTCCAGTCATGTATGAACCACACACATAAATTGGACGAGGAGGGGGGGGGGGGTGGGAGGGGGATTGATGAATGAAGGGGGAGAAAGAAGGAAGAAAATGAGATTAGGAAGGCCGGAAGACGGGAAGGAGGGAAGGGAGGGAAGGAGGGAGGGAGGGAAGGAAGGGAAGGAGGGAGAGATTGAGGTTGAGAAGGTAGGAAAATAAGGAAGGAAGGAGGCTGTGTTAAGTGGGCAGTAGTTAAGGTCTAATTTATGAGCTGATCCAATACTGTTATTAACCAGCCAGTGACCAGCTGACCGCCTTCACTCACAACCACTGATCAGTTAACTACCTTCTCTACTTCCCGTAAACAACCCAACTGAACCAATTAAACCCCCGCCGAACAAATCAGATAGCCATTTAAAGAATCAGCCTATAATGAGCAAACAACTCAATTGGACACCTAACTACTTTCTTTGTCCTCATTAAACAACCCAATTGGACACCTAACAACCCTTTCTAACAACCCACTGTCTATCCTCAGTAAACAACCCAATTGGACACCTAATAATTCACTCTCTGTCTCTCTCTCTCTCCCCACTAAACAACTCTTAACTATCTACACCATCAATCACTACAAACGAGCCGAGAATCAATTAAGTTTCACCGGACCTCCACTTAAGAGACCTCCTCCTCCCTCCACTTATCTCAGCCCTGCCCCTGACACACTTAAGATGCGTGATCGTCTGTCAGAAGTGTCTTGCTATGAGTCGACGACGGTCTGTGTTCTGGTGCGGCCTGGTCAACTGTTTTATGGCAGTTAGGAATATACGGAGGTCGCTTATTGGTCTAGAGGTATGTTAGGTGTTCTGCTATTGGTTCGTTTTGAGATGATCAATGTTTGGTGGTCTGCTATTGGTTCGTTACAATATGATTAAGTGTTTGTTGGACTGCTATTGGCTCACACATCAGAGGACCTTCCATATAAGGAACTCATTCATTGGTCCTAATATGCACCCCACTTCACTATTGGTCCAACAGGTAGACCTTCAACTATAGTGCTTTATCATTGGTACACAGTATGACCCTCAACAATAAGGGACATTACTATTGGCTCACAGTATCACCCAATGAACCAATCACATGTCTCGAGTGTACACATTGTTTACCTGCCAGCTTGACTCAGACAAACCAACATCTGGCATCGTTGTTTCATGCCCTGAGCCCTAGCCTTCCTCTGTCTCTCTCTATCTCTCAGTCTTTATCTCTGTATGGTTCACTCTGATTGGTTCATTGTACCCCTGTGATATCTTAACGACGCCCTGAAATAAGCATAATCTTTAACCAACGCCCTGGAATAAGCATAATCCTTAAATGACGCCCTGGAAGAAGCATAATCCCTAAGCAATGCCCTGGAATAAGCATAATCCTTAAATGACGCCCTGGAAGAAGCATAATCCCTAAGCAATGCCCTGGAATAAGCATAATCCTTAAATGACGCCCTGGAAGAAGCATAATCCCTAAGCAATGCCCTGGAATAAGCATAATCCTTAAATGACGCCCTGGAAGAAGCATAATCCCTAAGCAATGCCCTGGAATAAGCATAATCCTTAAATGACGCCCTGGAAGAAGCATAATCCCTAAGCAATGCCCTGGAATAAGCATAATCCTTAAATAACGCCCTGGAAGAAGCATAATCCCTAAGCAATGCCCTGGAATAAGCATAATCCTTAAATAACGCCCTGGAATAAGCATAATCCTTAAACGACGCCCTGGAATAAACATAATCTTTAAATGACGCCCTGGAATAAGCATAAAGTCCACAATGCCCTGGAGAGATAATAACAGGAGATGGTGAGGCAGAAGATGGGAGGTGGAGGTGGGGGGCGGACGTCGCATCAGAGGTGACATCTTGGAGGGCAGATTAGGTTAGGAACATTAAGGTTAGCACTGACACACACACACACATACAGTACCAGCAATCACCATCAATCACCCCACAAAAAACATTATCTGTACACCCTGCAGAGAGCCTGATGCCGAAACACCTCATAAACTCGTGCCTATCAAGGAGGTATTGCCCCGAGAGAGGTCATTGAGAGGTGGTGCTGCAGGAAGTAAGGCTCGGTGATCTTATACTGAGAAAAATTTGGTGAGAATTCTTGTTTTACCGGAAGGAGAGGAGCCAAGGGGGGATAGGTTCACTCTTGGTAGTAAGTGGTGTAGCCTTCCTGGTATATACCCGCCACAATACCAGAAGAAGAAGAAGAGGAAGAAGAAGAAGAAGAAGAAGAACTAGTTAAGGTACTCGTCTTCGCCAGGCTAGGTTAGGTTAAAATGACGACTTAAGATGAAGGGAAGGAAATGAGAACACGGATGTCTTGTCAACACTCGTAAAACACTTAAGAGGCGCCATTGAACTATTTCCTCCACGTAGTACAAACAACGAGGATAACTACCACTATATCCTGGGTTAACGAGACCAAGGATAAACAGAAAAACGGTAAACAACAAACATAAACAATAACAAAATAATATCCATGAAGAACAACCCGGAAAATGGTTACTCTAACTAAATCACCTTGGAGATGTAACGAGCATCAGTGGTTACTCTATAAGGCTCGTTAATGCATGGATGTTACCTTGGTGTTGTAGGATAATAAACAAATGAGTCTTTATGTGTTTTTGACCTTACTTAAAGAACTTATCATGAGGGAGATGGAACTTATTTAGAGGTTAGGTTAGGTTAGGTATCGGCTGTGTGATGAATAGACTTAGCATATATGTATACGTGGACACACACACACACACACACATACACACACACACACAAAGTAAGAAGAACAAGAACAACAAGAACAAGAACAAGCACAAGCCCTCAAAGTGGTATAAGAACTTAAGCCCAAAACACAACTCACCATACATACATACATACATACATACATACATAAGAGCTCTGGAAGTTGTTTGTGTCATAGTTTGCAAGTATGAAGGGTCAGCACAAACAACCTTCTCCTTCCAGTTGTTTGTGTATTGGTGGTGGTGTAAACAACTGACAGACACAAACACATACACCCACTATGGCATGCTGGTCAACACCTAAGAGACCAGAGCACATATTAGCCTCTGTGTGTGTGTGTGTTTTATCCACTCTGACCCACCTTCACCCACTCTGACCCACCTTCACCCACTCTGACCCACCTTCACCCATCCTGACCCACCTTCAACCACTTTAACCCACCATTAACTCACCACCTTGGTACTCAACCCACCCTGCCCACTACCATATAAGTGTACATATTAATTCCTATTCACCGAGCAGCCAATAGCACTACCGGCCACCAACAGTTTTATCACCCTGGCCAATCAACAAGCTCCTACGTCACCCAATAACCAATCAGCAAGAACCTACGTCACGACAGACCAATCACAACATAGGTTCACAGTTATCTTAGGCCAATATTTAGAGAGGAGAGATCCGGTGGTGAGTAATTGGCTGGGACGTTGGTAAGGCAAGGCAGCTCTCAGGGGGGGCCAAACGATGCCTTAGTAATGGTGGTTATCGGTCAGTTCCTTGTAGTGATTAATAGTGTTTTAAGTAATGATAAGTTAGTGTGTAAAGTAAGGCTGGTGATAGTTTTAATAATAACTCTGACTTATTGTGATTACTACTACTAATACTACGACTACTACTACTACTACTACTACTACTACTACTTAGAATAAACAATAACACATAAAACGGTCTACAACAATAATTACAACCTTAAACAATTATAACCTTCAACTACAATCATTATGAATAAAATTTAAGAACAATTACTAGTTATTTTTGTCGCTGGTACTCAAGGCTGGTTTAATAAGGTCGAGATTTAATCTAACATAAACCGGATTTTAGCCTCTATTGTGGTGGTGAGTTTACGACACAACACACTCTTATGGGGTTACGACGCAACACACTCTTATGGGGTTACGATACAACACACTCTTATGGGGTTACGACAAAACACACTCTTATGGGGTTACGAGACAACACACTCTTATGGGGTTACGATGCAACACACTCTTATGGGGTTACGATGCAACACACTCTTATGGGGTTACGATACAACACA
Source organism: Homarus gammarus (assembly GCA_958450375.1). Lineage (NCBI taxonomy): Eukaryota > Metazoa > Arthropoda > Malacostraca > Decapoda > Nephropidae > Homarus > Homarus gammarus. The sequence goes on along the minus strand of CAUDMG010000540.1, from coordinate 536,266 downwards.
CTCTTATGGGGTTACGAGACAACACACTCTTATGGGGTTACTACACAACACACTCTTATGGGGTTACGACACAACACACTCTTATGGGGTTACGACACAACACACTCTTATGGGGTTACTACACAACACACTCTTATGGGGTTACGACACAACACACTCTTATGGGGTTACTACACAACACACTCTTATGGGGTTACTACACAACACACTCTTATGGGGTTACGACACAACACACTCTTATGGGGCTACGAGACAACACACTCTTATGGGGTTACTACACAACACACTCTTATGGGGTTACGACACAACACACTCTTATGGGGTTACTACACAACACACTCTTATGGAGTTACGACACAACACACTCTTATGGGGTTACGACCCAACACACTCTTATGGGGTTACGACACAACACACTCTTATGGGGTTACGACACAACACCCTCTTATGGGGTTACGACACAACACAGTCTTATGGGGTTACAACACAACACACTCTTCTGTTGTTAATTTACGACAGTCTCTCCTGAAACAAAAAACGAACTCTAGGTTGATAGGGGAGACTTCGCTATATGAGAGAGAGATAATGATGTGGGTGACGCACTTCTCATGAGGGATGGTCAGAGATAAGGAGACAGGCAGGAACCGACAGAACGAGAGATACTGTAGAGGGGGGGGGGTATAGTGATAATGTTACGAGTGACGTAATTTGTACTACTGTAGTTATTATGGCGATGACGATAATAATAATAATAAACAGATCTTCTTCTTCTTCATCTTATTATTATTATTATTATTATTGTTGTTGTTGTTGTTGTCGTAACACTGTACAATATATGTTACTGAATTTAACATAAACTAATGCTATGGTAGGTAAACATAGCAAGGAGGAGGCGGATGGGGGGGTAGTAGTAGTGTTGATAGAGGAAATACCTTTACACTGTTGTCACACACACACACACACACACAACCACACACACACACACAACCACACACACACACACACACACACACAACCACACACACACACACTTAAGAGTGGCCGATCCATAACATCACACTCTATCAATCACAGCACACTCACCCTATCCCTCGATCACAATATCCATGCACTGGCCTACGTGAGTTGATTCAGAGAGTGAGCTTAGCATGTACCCAAGGCCAGCCAGCTGTACAGTATCCTTCCCCACTAACACACTACAACCTGAAATGAGATCTACATATCACTGTTGGCGCGTATCTTAACTACAAGTGCCTTATACTAGTGTAGGATTGAGTTGGAAATCCTTTTGGTCGTCGGCGTTGGAATTAATCTGAATCCCCAATGAGAAAGTTGACGTGTAAATACAAGAACTGTGTTGGATGCGTTTTACAGTACATCCACCCTAGACTAACACTGATGGTGGAGATAGGAGTTTGGGAATATTTTGTTTATCGTTTATTAATGTTTATTTTTGATAGATTTTAAAGGGTGTTAGTTAAGGTATTTGTTATTAGCAAGTAAGTTAGCTAAGAGGAAAACAACCAACCAAAAGCTAACCAACCGACCAACCGACCAACCGATCAACCGACCAACCACATAAAGCAAGCATTTGGGTAACCTCTTTCAGTACACATATCCTCGAGGTACGCGCTTCGAGTGGTATATGGGAGACGGAATGGGGGAGAGGGAGACGGGTCACTGGGTAACATTTCCCGGGCGTGTGTGACAGTGGCGCTTCACGACCTCTGGTGGTATGTGACCCAAACAAGCTGATTGTGTCCAGCTGGGGGGGGGGGGGGGCGGGTCCGTCTCTCCCTCACCCATGTAGGAAACGTGGACAGAACCTAACATACCTTATACCTCTGGACAAAACCCACCAGACAATTTACCTCTGGACAAAACATTGGCCTAAGTTTATCCTAAATCTTAAGTGTGGTTTTATCAGGTCGTGTGTGTGTGTGTGTGTGTGTGGGTGTGTGTGTGTGTGTGTGTGTGTGTCAGGCGTTATGACTTCCGAGAGAGAGAGAGAGAGAGAGAGAGAGAGAGAGAGAGAGAGGATGACGTCACCTGAACTAAGAGCTACAACACAGCCTCCCTCTCTCCCTCTCTTCCTCCTTCTCTCCCTCTCCCTCCACTCTCCCATATCCTCACCTACCCTCCTTCCTCCCTCCTTCTCTTAACATCTCTCCTCCTCCTCCCTCCCTCCCACCCCTCCAACTCGACCTTGGTGTGTTAGAGTGACGGGCCACACTACAAACATTCATCCCGTTAAGATACAGGTCCTCTGCTGGCGCCTACTGCTGCTACTAAGGTCTGTCTCTTTGTCCGTGTATGTATGTATGTATGTATGTATGTATGCTTAGGAAGGTTCAAAGGTTCAGTCTAGAGAGAGAGAGAGAGAGAGAGAGAGAGAGAGAGAGAGAGGTTCAATAAACATCAAACGAGAAAGGTTGAAAAAGAAGGTAATGTAAGGTAAGGTAAGGTAAGGTAGTCGTGCGTACCTGGCCCCTCAAGGCAGGTCGTGAGTGGTCATAATTAAGAACAGGTGTAGAAAGGTGTGTAGTGTGTGTGTTGGCCTCCTTACACTCTAACGCACTTGGGGGGGGGGGTGAGGTAGGTTAGGTTAGGTTAGGGGGCTCAATCATCAGGTAATATAAGCTAGGGGGGTTAATCTTCAGGTGATTTTTTGAGACTTTTAAAGGAATTTTTTTTTTTAACTCGTATGTAATTTTTTCCTGAAATGACTAAAACAACAACACAACAATGGGTGTGTGTGTGTGTGTGTGTGTGTGTGTGTGTGTGTGTGTGTGTGTGTATGTGTGTGTGTCGTTACAGGATATATAATGACATCTTTCATTGTAGTAACATAAAGAAAGACACGATAATGATGTTCCAAAATGGCGGCCGTTTTGTTATAAGACTTGACTTTTAACTATATAAATTGTTTCGTTCTTAATTAATAATATAAAAAAAAAAATATGGTATAGAATTTTTATGAGAATTTTGTTCAACGACGATATTGTACACAGTTGTTGTTGCTGTATTTATCTGTGCATAAGTAGTTTTTTCTGCCTTTGTCTATCTATCTGTCTGCCCCCCCTCCCCCCCACGACACAGTTATGACATTTCACACCACAGCAAAGTGTCGTATTGTACACCACTTGAGAGTATTAAGGGCACATGGCACCTCACACGTACTGCTGGGCGCCACACACACGTACTTGAGAGAGAGAGAGAGAGAGAGAGAGAGAGAGAGAGAGAGAGAGAGAGAGAGAGAGAGAGAGAGATTTCCCCCCCCCCCCCTCACGACGAACACACAGACTCGGAAAACAATATTTTTATTCCCCAACCTCAACTCAAGATGCTGTAGGAAAGTAAGACGGTCGAGGCTGTACAGATCACGTCAGGGGGGAGAGCTGTAGTACTGTACATCATTTCAGCATCTTCCGGTACACGACTCTTACAGGGGGAGGGGGGTGAGGAAGGTAGTGGCAGTTGTGGTTAAGGTTTCCGTGTTGTAGTGGTCGAGTCGTTAGTGTTGTCAAGGTAGGACTGACACACACACACACACACACACACACACACACACCTAAAAACTGGTTCTTTCCAATTTCCTTTTTTTTTCTTCGAGTCCAAACACCCAGTGGCAGTATGACTCAGCGGTGTGTGTGTGTGTGTGTGTGTGTGTGTTTTAGTCCTACTTGTCACTATTAACAACACAAACTGGATTCTGAGAAGTTCCAGGCGGCAGTTGTCGACTCTTTTATAACTTCTTTGTATGTATGCATATATGTATGCATATATGTATGTATGTATTTATGTATGTATGTATGTAAAATTACGTTCGCTACTGCCACACAAGCTATCGTTTACTACCACCCCCCTCACTCCACCACTACCACCCCCCCTCACTCCACCACTACCACCCCCCCTCGCTCCACCACTACCACCCCCCTCGCTCCACCACTCCCACCCAAGGCGCCCCTCCACGTTATACGATAAGTCCTCTCTGTAGCGAGTCTCAGAACAAAATTGCCGCCATCTTGTGACGTCATATGGCGGTCGTAACTTACATGACCCTCGGAGGTTCCCATAAACACCCGAAGTAATAATAATTTTTTTTTTATTATAAATTGTACATTTTTTTTCAGCTTAAATTCCCTTTGTTGAAAATATTTGATCATAATCCACAAACAACGTGACAACAAATATGATTTTATGAAGGATAATTTACGTCGCCTACGAACGCTCGATCAGCTGGTCAATGTAAACACAGCTGATGAAGGTAAACACATTGGTGTCGTCAGTAATGGTTTAAAAACGGGCATTTTCTCGTGAATGGATTTTATTAATTACATCAGAAGCTTAATACTGATGGGTTTAGCTGTGATTTACCGGGAATATGAGTCCTATTTCACCAAGTATCACAATTTATTACATTACTGAATTTAGCAGCTGGTTGCCGGGGTAACGAGTGGTGTGAAATATGAAGTAAATAAAACCAACTAACCTAACCTAACCTAACCTAACCACCTGAAGATTACACTACCCTAGTTTATCACACCTGTTGATTAAACACCCTAACCTAACCTAACGATGGACGTTATTGGTGGATAGGTTTGCTATAGGTCATATAGATTGGCTATTTGGAGACAAGGGTTACCACAGGGGGTGTAGGAACATATTTCCACACCTGTACCTCCCTCTGTGTGTGTGTGTGTGTGTGTGTAATTGCATAGACAGATAACAACTGACTCAATTTTTAATTTTGCACTCTATAAAATTATAAATATCCCAGAACTCTTTAACCATTTACCAGGATGACAAGTGCCAACAATTTCACTTGGATCTGGTACTGTCACTCTCAAAAGGTTAGGTTAGGTTAGGTTAGGTTTAATCTTCAGGTGATCCCTAACACAGGTACCCAGATGGTGTAGAAACTGTGCTGAGACCATAGCACCTCAAGAGGATCATGTTATGGGATGTTGTTGTTGTTATGTATTTATCATCCTTAAGTCTTGAAGCGGATCTTACACCACACACACACACAAACACACACACACACAAACACACACACACAAATACACATAAACAACACCTGGCGGACGTGGCACTCAAACAGTATAAACAAAGGATGGGCGAATCACAGATAACAAGACTGTATACAAACAAACCACGATAACAACTTACCACCAACACGACAACAAATAAAATCTTTCTTATCCAGGAGCCAAAGAATTATCCTAAAAGCCTATAGTATCGTTTTGATTAGGTTAGGTTAGTTTTGGTTAGGTTAAATTGGGTTAGGTTAGCGTTAAGCTCACTTTAAATAACAAACTAAATTAAAAAAGAAAGTTTGAGGACCAGTCGATAATAATAATAATAATAATAATATGATACCTCTAAAACACAGGTGAATCAACACTAAAACACTTCACTGCCAAACGTACAAAATATATACTCTCTTTTTCCCATATCAGGTCCCCTTCCCGTATCCAAACTATCGTACCTCGCGTGACTGGTATCGCTTATCTCCTTCCGCGATAGAATCTCCTCCTCTTCCGTGTATATGTAATAAGGAGGCAAAATGATCTTCATATTCCAGAAGTGTATTCAGGTAGCTAGCCGCTGGGACGTTGAGTATTCTGAATATTTCATGAGTGAAGATTTACTGGAAGAATATCATACGTCTGGCAGTGCTGTAGCAGAGGTTGACACTATTATAAGTTGAGCGTATCGTACTGCTAAAGATTCTCAGGTGCTTGGTTTGGTTAGGTTAGGTTAGGTTAGGTTGATGTATTACAAGGCTTGGCTAGGTTAGGTTAGGCTGATGTATTACAAGGGTTGGCTAGGTTAGGTTAGGTTGATGTATTACAAGGCTTGGCTAGGTTAGGTTAGGTTGATGTATTACAAGGCTTGGCTAGGTTAGGTTAGGTTGATGTATTACAAGGCTTGGCTAGGTTAGGTTAGGTTGATGTATTACAAGGCTTGGCTAGGTTAGGTTAGGTTGATGTATTACAAGGCTTGGCTAGGTTAGGTTAGGTTGATGTATTACAAGGCTTGGCTAGGTTAGGTTAGGTTGATGTATTACAAGGCTTGGCTAGGTTAGGTTAGGTTGATGTATTACAAGGCTTGGCTAGGTTAGGTTAGGTTGATGTATTACAAGGCTTGGCTAGGTTAGGTTAGGTTAGGATAGGTTTGGCTGACTTATCATTGGCCTTGGTTAGGTTAGGTTTGGCTGGGATTGGTTGGAAAGATAGATATGAAATGTTGAAATGTTTAGAAATATATTAAAAAATTAAGATGATAATGACAATAAATATAACTTTGAGTGATAATGAAACCAGAAATAGCTTTTCAGAGTATCAGCCAAGGTCAAAATATAACGACACAAAAACAACAACAATAAATTTTAACTGTAATTGTCGTGTGTGTGTGTGAGAGAGAGAGAGAGAGAGAGAGAGAGAGAGAGAGAGAGAGAGAGAGAGACAATTAATTAAACAAAGAAGAACAAGAAATAAGACACAAACAAACGGATAGAAGAAAAATAAATAATCCCCAGACAGACACAGATAAGACAAACTACCTACCTGTCCTTCATCCCCTCCTTCACCTCCTCCGTCACCCCCTCCTTCACCCCTCCTTCACCCCCTCCTTCACCCCCCTCCGTCACCCCCTCCTTCACCTCCTCCTTCACCCCCTCCGTCACCCCTCCTTCACCCCCTCCGTCACCCCTCCTTCACCCCTCCTTCACCCCTTCGTCACCCCCTCCTTCATCCCCTCCATCACCCCTCCTTCACCCCCTCCGTCACCCCTCCTTCACCTCCTCCGTCACCCCTCCTTCACCCCCTCCGTCACCCCTTCGTCACCCCCTCCGTCACCCCTCCTTCACCCCCTCCTTCACCCCCTCCGTCACCCCTCCTTTACCCCCCTCCTTCACCCCTCCTTCACCCCCTCCTTCACCCCCTCCGTCACCCCCTCCTTCACCCCCTCCGTCACCCCTCCTTCACCCCCTCCTTCACCCCTCCTTCACCCCTTCGTCACCCCCTCCTTCACCTCCTCCTTCACCCCTCCTTCACCCCTTCGTCACCCCCTCCTTCACCTCCTCCTTCACCCCTCCGTCACCCCTTCGTCACCCCCTCCTTCACCCCCTCCGTCACCCCCTCCATCACCTCCTCCTTCACCCCTCCTTCACCCCTCCGTCACCCCCTCCATCACCCCTCCTTCACCCCTTCGTCACCTCCTCCTTCACCCCTCCGTCACCCCCTCCTTCACCCCTCCTTCACCCCTCCTTCACCCCCTCCTTCACCCCTCCTTCATCTGGTGTTATTGATTGACTCTTGAGTGACTGTTGTGTTTGTTTCTGTTTGTTTACTTCTGTCTGTTTACCCTAGTTCTCTCATCCGTTGCTTCCCGTTTACTCTCCTGTTTGTTTACCCTCGTTCTGTCACCCCTGTTTGTGTACCTTTGTTCTGTCACCCCTGTTTGTTTACCCTCGTTCTGTCACCCCTGTTTGTTTACCCCGTTAGTGTTGCTATAAACTACTCATCCCTCGTTAAGTAAACATAATACTGGTATGGTTGAGTGGCACTTATCACCAGCTTATTATGTTGACAGCTCTCACTCGTGCCTGACACCCTGTACCCACACACACACACACACACGTGCGTCCTTATCTTGCCTTATCTTGATCATTATGTGTGTGTGTGTGTGTGTGTGTGTGTGTGTGCTTGTGTGTGCTTACCAGCCGTCTCCACTTTCTCTTGGGGAATATATGGGAAAAGGAAGAAATCTCCAAGCTCTTAAAGACACCTCCATCGTCAATATTTATAAGAACAATTAAGATCGGTCAGACTGTGGCAGCTACCGCCCGAGTCCTCCTAAACAGACTCCTACCTGAGGCGGAAAACTTTCTCCCAGAATCTCAATGTGGCTTTAGACCATCACGTGGCACCACTGACATGATCTTTGCTGCCCACCAGATACATGAAAACTGCAGAGAGCAGCGTCGTGACCTGTACTATCGTGGACAAAAGTTCGCTCCCTGTAGTGAAACTGAGACACGGGAATGAGTCTCCGAAATGACTTACCCTGATTGTTATCTGGTGTGGGTGTGCTGTGCGGGTCGATACTGCTTCAGTTTGGGAAGGAGCGAACTTTTGTCCACGATAGTGTACCTTGTCTTCATCGACCTAACCAAGGCCTTCGACTAGGTCAACAGGGAAGCCCTCTGGCGGACCCTCAGCCGTTTTGGCTGCCCACCAAAATTCATCGTCATTGCGAGGCAACTCTACGATGACATGAACAGCAGTGTCCTGCACAATGGCACCCAATCTGAGTTCTTCCCCATCCAAATGGTGGTACAAGGATGTGTACTGGCACCAACTCCCTTTTCCAGTTTCTTGGCTGCCTTCCTTACTCGTGCCAGTGACAATTTAGCCGTCGGGGTGGACATCGAGTACCAGATGAAGGGTCTTTTCAACATAAGACGACTCCAGGCAGGAACAAAGGTGTCGGCAGCTTCCATTACTGAACTTCGGTATGTAGACGATTTCACCCTTGTCACTCACACTGAACGCGACCTACAGATTCTCTTTCAACCTGCCCCTCGTTCAGTCACACCTACACCATCCATCCAGTTTAACGGTACACCTTCTCTTATGTTACCCACTTTCAGTATATCTCGGCTCCCACCACCACAGACATCGATGAAGAGATTCAACATCGGATCAGATGTGCATCTCAAGCCTTTGGCAGACTCTGTAGCCGTGTCTTCAGCTGTAGGGAGCTGAAATTATCTACAAAGTTGCACGTATATCGAGCAGTAGTCTTCCCCACCTTTCTATATGGCAGCGAGACATGGGTCACACACAGGAGGCACGTCAAGGCACTTGAAAACTTTCACCAACGTAGTCTACGTTCCATCCTTCGATTTCGCTGGGAAGACAAGAGAACAAATGCCAATATTCTTGCTGACACCAACTGTAGGAGCATCGAGGCTACCATTATCCACGAACAACTACGATGGACTGGCCACGTTACCTGCATGGGCGACAGTAGACTGCCAAAGCAGCTACATTACATTCACCTAACAAATAGTAAACGTAACGCTGGCGGACAACTGAAAGGTATAAGGATAGTCTTAAGACAAACCTGAAAAAGTACCAAATCGACCCCCTCACTTGGGAGATGATTACTCCACACCGTAACGCTTGGAGGAGCACCACACGAGAATGTGTCAATACTTTTGAGTTAACCAAACTGCATACCGAGGCAAACAAATGCCAACGCTGGAAAGACGTTGCCGCCGCCCCTCCCGCACTAGATGTAGCCCCCCACGCGTGCAACATCTGTGGACCACCCTGCCGGTCCCGTATCGGCCTCTTTAGTCACCTCAGAACTCACCGATGAAGGTGACATCCCTAATAACTCATATCATTGTCTCATAGCTGGATGATCTTCATACTAGATTCCGCGTGACAGTAAAGTAGTAGTAGTAGTGTCAGCAAATTAGCATTATTACCCACAGGTGTTTTAGGCAACAGGACCAAGTGAATATATCTCATCGTCTCTTCCTCTACAAACTACATTAACTACACACTTCAACAGGCGCCACAGAGAGAACTACCAGGCCGTGGGAGGCACACTTGTGAAGCACTTGATTGTACATTTACTACCTGGGGTTATGGTAATTGGGGCACAGGTAAACAATTGCCAATGTACTGACAAAAATCCATAAAAGAGGCGGTAACAAGTTGTTTTAAGAAAGGCATACATACCCAGAGCCCAGACACACATACATGTACACACTTATATACATGTATACACGAATATATACACAAATATACATGTACATACATATATATAATGAGAGAGAGAGAGAGAGAGAGAGAGAGAGAGAGACATAAACACATTACAGGTGAGGCGTAATGAGGAGGTTCAGGTGTGTACATTAGAGGTGATAGCCGCCATGACGTCATAACAGGTGTGTGACATGTATGTAAAGGGGGGGTGGGGCGTGGTCCATTACCGCTAACCAGGTGAAATTACCGTACACGCGAAATGCACATTGCCACACCTATACACACACACACACACACACACACATACACATACACACACCTACATAAATGTGAGCTATTTATAACCCTCTAACTAACATTGCCCCGAATTAAAGAGATAAAGAGCAACGAACCATAACTGATCACTCCTCCTTCTCACCTTCCTCATGTGATCCACCCAGCAGTAATACGCACAACTCGCCACCTCCTGAGGACATTTACCGCTCTATCTCGGACACTACCAGATGGGTTAATGGCGCTCTTGTCAATAACCTCCTATGCGTCACTATACGTCATCATCGGTTAATTCGTCTCTATAATAACACAGTGAGCGTCTATTGTTTGGATAATAAACTAAGAAAAACTTATAGTGTGTGTTTGTGTGTGTAATAACAATAATTTTAAGCTAATCATGATTGCCCTTGTGTTAATGAAATGTGGTGGGTGATTAGTGTCAATTAGTATCTTGTGTTGGTGTTCAGCGTGTCGTCTCTTCGTCGTAGTTAGTGGGAATTGTTTTGAGTCGATGCGTTTTTTTGTTTTGAACCAAGGATAAGTATTTTTAAATCCGGATTCTTAAGGATTCATATCGTGTACGTGATCTCTTAGATGGTATAAATGTTAAAAAAAAAACGAAATATATGCAGACAAATTACCATCCATAACAGAAACAGTAGTAAGGTAACAAGAAAAATAACATTAGTATTTATTAAACATTAAAATAGAATCTTAAGTACGGTCTTTCCTTAAACTAAAACACGAAATTACAGTATAATTTGAGAGAGAGAGAGAGAGAGAGAGAGAGAGAGAGAGAGAATATTTGCCTCAAGTTCCACATCACAATGCATTCCTGATTTCGAATGCCTGTCACACTGTCAGGCGTGAGGCCGTTGAGGGGAAGGGGAAGAAGAGGGGAGGTGAATGCTGAGGGGAAGGGAAAGGGGAAAGGGTGTCATGCACTTCTGTCCCCCACTGGCGGATTTTGTGTTTCCCCTCACAACTTGCAGCTAGTGAGAGAGAGAGAGAGAGAGAGAGAGAGAGAGAGAGAGAGAGAGAGAGAGAGTTAGTTATCACCACCCGCCACACAGTCTCGTTACTACACCCTGACAACACACAGACGAGTAAAAGTCCGTCCGGTGAAGCTGCTACAAACCGGGAAACGCCAGGCAGTGATGAATGCTCGTGATGGCGCGAGGTTTTTGTCTATTTATGGCGGGAGTCTCAGAGTCGAAGGGCACCACTAGAAGTCTCCACAATACGTGATGGTGTTTGGAAGCTCATCGTTCATTGGCTGTTGTGACAGATGTACTGTATGTCAACTCGTCGTTCATTGGTCTCTCTCTCTCTGTATGTGGGAGCCGTAGATAAGCGAGGCTCTGATTGGCTCATTCTTTCGCAGTCTCGAAAACTTTTCTCGCCGAAAGAATCACAACATTAATCTCCCGCCTTGTTGACAGAACTGGCTGGTACACACACTAACTGGTACACACACTGACTGGTACACACACTAACTGGTACACACACTAACTGGTACACACACTAACTGGTACACACACTAACTGGTACACACACTGGCTGGTACACACACTGACTGGTACACACACTGACTGGTACACACACTGGCTGGTACACACACTGACTGGTACACACACTAACTGGTACACACACTGACTGGTACACACACTGACTGGTACACACACTAACTGGTACACACACTAACTGGTACACACACTGGCTGGTATACACAACTGGTACACACACTAACTGGTACACACACTAACTGGTACACACACTAACTGGTACACACACTAACTGGTACACACACTGGCTGGTACACACACTAACTGGTACACACACTGGCTGGTATACACACTAACTGGTACACACACTAACTGGTACACACACTAACTGGTACACACACTAACTGGTACACACACTGGCTGGTATACACACTAACTGGTACACACACTAACTGGTACACACACTAATTGGTACACACACGAACTGGTACACACGCTGGCTGGTATACACACTAACTGGTACACACACTGGCTGGTATACACACAAACTGGTACACACACTAACTGGTACACACAGGCGGGGGTGACACAATGCCAGACCTTAACAGCCTCCAGTACTCCAATAACCACGACCCACTGAAGCTGTCACAGATAAACACACTACAAGAGGTCGTCGCCACTGTAGGCAAAAGGCTGGAGAACGTTCGCCTGTCGTAGTATATCATAGGTGTTACTTTACTGTACTGTAACACCGAGTAACGTTAATTAACTGGTTTATGATTCATGTTTGAGTGTTACTGATAAGTTACCTAACCTAACCAACCATGATTTAACTTAAACTAACCAAACCTAATCAAACTTAACCTAACCTAATCTAACCTAACCTAACCTAACCTGTACACCTCCCGTCCTCTCACTTAACCAAACAAACAACAAACAAATAGAAACAAACAATAAACCATCAATGTTCCTGGGGGTAATAGTGACATAAGGTTAATGGCCAATCACAGTATGTCACAGTTACACGCTGGATCTCATTGGCTGACGTGTGTGTGTGTGTGTGTGTGTGTGTGTGTGTGTGTGCGTGTGTGTGTGTGTGTGTGTGTGCGTGTGTGTGTCTGTGTGTGTGTGTGCGTGTGTGTGCGTGTGTCTGTGTGTGTGTGTGTGTGCGTGTGTGTGTGTGCGTGTGTGTGTGTGCGTGTGTGTGCGTGTGTCTGTGTGTGTATGTATGTGTGTGCGTGTGTGTGTGTGCGTGTGTGCGTGTGTGTGTGTGTGTGTGTGCGTGTGTCTGTGTGTGTGTGTGTGTGTGTGGCTTAATATTAACTAAACAAACACTATGACTAAACTAACTCATGGAACTCCACATCATTTCTCATAATAACTTCAGATCAATAACAATATCGCGTTATTTATTATTCAAAATTAAGAAAAAGTTGAAAAATATCACATGAATGTAAATTTTGACTGTGTGGGTGTGTGGGTACTTCATTTGCATACCTATTACCGAAATGGAGCCTGTTAATAAAATGGTTTAAATTCACGAGAGGGGCTGGTCCAGTACTGTCTGTCTGTCTGTCTGTCTCTCTGTCTCTCTTTCTGTCTCTAATTTGATTTTTATTTCCTTTTTCTCAACCCTCCCTCCCCCTCTCTCTCTCTCTCTCTCTCTCTCACGTTTAACTCACAATTTTAAAAACAGATTACCATAATTAAAATTTTCACCGCTTGTGGTTGACGTAGTGAAACGCAGGTGAGTGAGTTGGTAAAATGAGAGAGAGAGAGAGAGAGAGAGAGAGAGAGAGAGAGAGAGAGAGAGAGAGAGAGAGAGAGAGACTTACTATTTTGCGGTAATAAATAAATAAATAAAATAAAACTAAATATATTTGCCTCCCACAATACAGTAATGTTCCCCAGTGGCCACAGTTCCCACCTTCTGCTCGACAGCCTCACAACCTTAGTGAAAAAAAACACATACATAAAAATCTAGAAATTCTGAAATATTTTGGAAATCTGGGAATATGGAATCTGAAGTTCTTGGAATTTTTTTTTGGAAAATTACTCGATGGGAATCTTGTAATATTTCTGGAATATTGGGAATTTATGGGAAGAGCACTGGTGGGTTTTTCTTTAAATATTAGTAGGTTTTTCGGGGAATTCTGGAATATCCATTGAATAATTTTAATTCACAGGAATCCTCAAAAAAAAA
>CAUDMG010000540.1:487500-517500 GCA_958450375.1 Homarus gammarus | reverse complement strand
GTGCCTGGGACCTACTGTGTCTGGGACCTGCTGTGCCTGGGACCTACTGTGTCTGGGACCTACTGTGTCTGGGACCTACTGTGTCTGGGACCTGCTGTGCCTGGGACCTGCTGTGCCTAGGACCTGCTGTGTCTGGGACCTGCTGTGCCTAGGACCTGCTGTGTCTGGGACCTACTGTGTCTGGGACCTGCTGTGTCTGGGACCTGCTGTGTCTGGGACCTACTGTGTCTGGGACCTGCTGTGTCTGGGACCTACTGTGTCTGGGACCTACTGTGTCTGAGACCTACTGTGTCTGGGACCTACTGTGTCTGGGACCTACTGTGTCTGGGACCTACTGTGCCTGGGACCTGCTGTGTCTGGGACCTGCTGTGCGTGTGAGTTGTACCAAGTGAAGGAAGACTTAGTGTAACTGGGACCACTGTGGACTGGGACCTTGTATGAACAGGGACCATCTGACCAACAAACCGGTTTCAGGTTTTCTTAAGTGGAAGGGAGGGAAGGGGTGAAGGGAGGGGGGAAAGGGAGGGAAGGGGTGAAGGGAGAGGTGAGGCACTTGATAGTAATGGACGTGACGGACTGTAAAGATCTTAATCCAGTAAGGCCTTAAGCTATAAGTGTTCCTCCTTCTTACCAATTCTATCTGTCTGTTTCTCTGTCTATCTGTCTCTTTCTCTCACTATCTCTGTCTCTTTCTCTCCCTTCCCCTCACGTCTCTCTCTCTCTCTCTCTCGCTCACTCATGAACAGAGGCTGACCGGGGCTGCTTCACTACACACATATATTTTCACTCCTCCGTGTTACCGTAGCCAGGGCGAGAACAAACACACACACACGGTTGTTTGTTTGTGTGTAAATTTTTGTGTACATGGATATATCAAGTTACACACACACACACACACATGCGCGCATACATATACTGACACATCAAAATATATACACACCAAAATACACACACACACACACACACACACACACACACACACACACACACATACGTTTAAGGGCCTTAGCTTAATGATGCTACTTAAAAAAAATGAGGTGTAGGAATGAGTTAGAGAGAGAGAGAGAGAGAGAGAGAGAGAGAGAGAGAGAGAGAGAAAGACAAACAAACATAAAGAGAAACGGAAGTGATACGAAGAGGAAGAGGAAGAGGAAGAGATAAACGAGGAAGGGGGGGGGGGAGGGAGATATCTCATAAAGGATCAGATAGCCTTCCGTCAAACGTGCCTCTGTCTCTCGGCCTAACCTGTCATTCTGTTCCGGGAATCACTGGAGGCCGTATGATGAATATTTATCGTAAGTCAAGATGTCAGAATACACACACACGCACACACACACACACACGCACACACACGTACACACACACACACACACACACACACATTAATTCTACCTGAGTCTTACCTTTATGAGATAGGATCACTTTACACCAGGGAAAGACTCAAGACTCGTTTACTATTGCCTCAAGGACTTACACAGGAATAAAATAAATGACAACAATTTACCGGGAACTGCCATCCTAATACTAATAATTTACGATCACTTATTTTTACGAGTTTTCATATTTGTAAATTATTATTAGTTGTTTACATGATCATTTTTTTTTTTACAAGTTTGGGAATATTTTTAATGTGTGTGTGTGTGTGTGTGTGTGTGTGTGTGTGTGTGTGTGTGTGTATTATATAAAACTAATGTTAAGTACAAAGTTATGGCAGTACTCATCAATATCACAAGTTATAATGAAAACAAACAATAAATAAAGAAAACACGAGAATTAGTTAAATTGAATAGTCATAGAGGAAGAAAACGGGAATATCGTAAATTATAAACAGTTTTCTATGACACATAGTTTCATCCCTAACTCAACTAATATAAACTTATCCGTCACATTACACGGTATAGGCAGATGGGGTGTGTAAATGTACCTTCCGTGGGGGAGATATGAAGAGAAGAAGAAGTAGAGGGGAGAGAGAATAAGATAAGGACAGGGGAAGGAGAAACATGAAAAGGTGATGGAGAGATGATAACGAGGAAGAGGGAGAAGAGGAGTAGAAGGGCAAAGAAGAGGAGATAAAAGAAGAGAGAAAAAGTGGGAGAAGAAAAGTATGGAAAAGAGAAAGAAGAGGTGGGAGAGGAAGACAGGATAAAGGTATATGAGGAAAAGAGGAAGCAGAGGATAACAAGAAGACAACCAGGGAAGGGAGAGAAGGACAGGAGGAAGGGAACAGAGAGAGAGAGAGAGAGAGAGAGAGAGAGAGAGAGAGAGAGAGAATATTAACATGTAAAACTGGGTACCTGTTGGATAAGAGAGGTCGTACTAGTGGTCGTAAAACACTGGTTATGTCAGTAAGGCTCCTACGACCCCCGTCTAACTAATGGACCACTCTCCCCGTCACGACTCTACCCCTCCCCCTCACGACTCTTCCCCTCCCCCTCACGACCCTCCCCTCCCCCTCACGACTCTTCCCCTCCCCCTCACGACCCTCCCCTTCCCCTCACGACTCTTCCCCTCCCCCTCACGACCCCCTCCTTCACATTATTATTATTATTATTATTATTATTATTATTATTATTATTATCAAATGTTTATAACTCAAAAAATGTGAACTTTATGGAGGCAATATCAGCTTCGAATGCCGGACCGAATGTACACATACAGACACACACACACACACACACATGTACTAGGTAGTCCGTGATATTATCCTAACTGTATATGAATTGTGGGGATGTTAAGAAAAACGTATAATGAGGTCTTTTGTGTGTGTGTGTGTGTGTGTGTGTGTGTGTGTGTGTGTGTGTGTGTCCTGAATTAAGCCATCACTTGGTGAGTCTCGCGCGCCCGGTCCACACGCCTCTGAACGCCCTCTCCAACCTCCGAGCCCTACACACGCCACCTCTTCGACACCTAGCGATCTCACACGCCCATCTCGACACAATCTTCACACGCCCATCAGTACACGCCAACCACCAACGCACGCCCTCATTATTCATTTGTACACGCCTCCTCAACGTATACCTTTACACGCCCAGCAAAAACCGACTCTGCACGCCAACCACTACACGCCTACTACCAAACAATACCAGAAGAATCTATCAGGTAAGATAGAGAGAGAGAGAGAGAGAGAGAGAGAGAGAGAGAGAGAGAGAGAGAGAGAGAGAGAGAGAGAGTATTAAGCAAGGAACGAACTATATTAAGATATGTTTAGTATGTGTTCAAATAAATACGATTATATGGTAGCGTTCGTGAGTTAACTAAAGATCAAACCGCATTTAGAAAGTTTTGAGAATTTGAAGTGAAAAGGCTCCAGAGGTCTTAAGAAATTTAGATATATATTTTTTCTTTATTATGAGAAAGTTTTAGATAAGGTAAAAGATATTTAACTTAATGGAGGTATATCTTAGAAAATAAAACTTTAATGAAGGAGATAAGATTAAAATAAAATATAATAATACTCTTTGTCGTCAACAGGAGGCAGCAGCGTTTGTAAATAATGAACTTACTAATTAGATCAGAGTTAACAGGGAGTAAGACAAGGCTGTGTTCTTTCTCCAACACTGTATCATAATTACAAGAGATAATTAATGAATAAAACTTGATGATAAATTAATATAAAATAATCGCCACCAATAGTGAAACGTCGTAACAAAAACAAATTAACAAATTCGTGGAAATAGGTGAAGAAATATGAGAAAAGAGTTAATACTGTAAAGACTAGACTAATAGTTGTTTATAAATGGGAAATATCTCGTAAAATAACAATTATGGTCGGTAACAGGGAACTTAAGAGGAAGATGTTGGGTATTTGAGAAGTAACATTGGTGGTGATGGTAGATGTACTGAAGGCGCCATAACGAGAGGAGGTCAAGTCAACACAGCCTCTAATAATACTCTAATGAGATGAGACATTAACTTTATTATGAGAAAAAGGCTGCTGAAAGACTTATAAACTGACTTACATACTTATAAACTGACTTACACACTTATAAACTGACTTACACACTTATAAACTGACTTACACACTTATAAACTGACTTACACACTTATAAACTGACTTACACACTTATAAACTGACTTACACACTTATAAATTGACTTACACACTTATAAACTGACTTACACACTTATAAACTGACTTACACACTTATAAACTGACTTACACACTTATAAACTGACTTACACACTTATAAACTGACTTACACACTTATAAATTGACTTACACACTTATAAACTGACTTACACACTAAATTGACTTACACACTTATAAACTGACTTACACACTAAATTGACTTACACACTAAATTGACTTACACACTAAATTGACTTACACACTAAATTGACTTACATACTAAACTGACTTACACACTTATAAACTGACTTACACACTACAACTCTGGCTGGTCAGTATAGCCAAGACGATAACGTAAACTAACATAAGTGAGACATAAAGTAAAGGTATTAAAGTGTAAAGTGTGTAAGTAGAGACGTGAATAGACTATTGATTGCCTTAAGTGGATGACACACTTTTTTTTTTTAACTCCCACTTAAAATGGCTCCACGATTATGTATCTTTTTGTGGTATACATATTTATATATAGTAAGTATATTTAGGTATGTATTTATATCCACCTTTTACCCCTTCATACTCCTCAAATTGTATTCCCGTAACATACATACATACATACATACATACATACATGCATACATACATTATGAATATTAATGAGATAATCTTAATCAATTTAGTTGCTCTGTCTCTCTATCTTTATTCGGGTGTTTTTGTTTTATTTTAAATTACCAAATACATCAACAAGTGAATTAATTAAACCGAAACAGAAAATAAACAACTAGACGATATATATATAAAGAGATAAGTAAGAGAAAATCAAGTAATCAAATCTGTAATACAATCAAAGAAACAAATAAATGAATAGATGGATAAATAAACAGACAGATATTTAATACAGACACTGAAGTTGTGTGAGTACTTTAGGGCTGTGTTTTGTGATGATGTAAGAGAGAGAGAGAGAGAGAGAGAGAGAGAGAGAGAGAGAGAGAGAGAGAGAGAGAGAGAGTCATTTAATCTCTCACCCCATCTCTCTCTCACCTCCCCACCATCACCATCTCCCCACTACCTTCATCTCCCCACCACTTCTCCCCACCACCATCTACACCCACTCCTTCTCCTCCCCAGCATCACCTCATACTTCAATGTCGTGTCAGTAAGTGGCTCCTTCGATACGTTTTACCCTTATATATACATGACTTTGTTGTGCCAGTAAGCAGAGAGTGAATCTGTGTGTTGATACTTTATACAGCCATAATACACACGGGGTTATTGACCACGGTGTGTATAGGTACTTGACTTAGGTGAAGTTATGTACACAGATAAATCATTGTAAATAATTTTCTCCTCTGGGATGCCGGGATTCGAATCTGGATTACCAAGGTTAATAGTCAGGCAGCTAAGCCACTGGACCCACGAGGTGAAAATGGTTCTAGAAAGGTTAAGTTTGTCATATCATTATATCGTAGTTTGAGAGAGAGAGAGAGAGAGAGAGAGAGAGAGAGAGAGAGAGAGAGAGAGAGAGAGAGAGAAGATAGCCTGTTCGATTTCATGTTAACAGTAACGTGAAAAAATGTACCGTATGAATTTTTAGAAATCCGAATTCATGGTATGTAAACCCGACCGTCCACAACGACAGGTATTAACTCTCTGGTGCCCTGGGGGGTGTATAGACGTTTGTGTGTGTGTGTGTGTGTGTGTGTGTGTGTGTGTGTCATATCTCGTCACTCAATTATTTTTCTTTTTCTTTCCAGGATATGTGACGTCACGGGGAGAACTTACAGTAATCTAGAACCCGACAACAGAACCCCTCAGAACCACTCAGGTCTTAATGTAAAAAACCACACAAGTATTCCACAAGATCCAGTTAGATGCACAAAATACTACATAATTCTTTAAAACACGAGTTCACACTTTAAAACACGAGTTCACACTTTAAAACACGAGTTCACACTTTAAAACACCCAAAACACACTTTAAAACACGAGTTCACACTTTAAAACACGAGTTCACACTTTAAAACACGAGTTCACACTTTAAAACACCCAAAACACACTTTAAAACACGAGTTCACACTTTAAAACACGAGTTCACACTTTAAAACACCCAAAACACACTTTAAAACACGAGTTCACACTTTAAAACACGAGTTCACACTTTAAAACACGAGTTCACACTTTAAAACACCCAAAACACACTTTAAAACACGAGTTCACACTTTAAAACACGAGTTCACACTTTAAAACACGAGTTCACACTTTAAAACACGAGTTCACACTTTAAAACACCCAAAACACACTTTAAAACACGAGTTCACACTTTAAAACACTCAAAACACACTAAGATAACTAAATTAATCCTAAATAAAACAAACAAAACAGAAAAAAACACCAAACACCATAAACAAACAAAACATAAGAGAGAAATGCATTAAAAACACCATAAAAAAAAAACAGAAGTCACAGAGGAACAAAAGCAAAAATTAATATAAAAGTCAATAAAACAAGGAAATCACACTAAAAAAAACACACACACACAAACCACGAAAAACCACCACAAAAACAATAAAAAACAACAATACAACTACTTTCAGTGCCCCCTTTACCCCCCTCCTCCAAAACACCTCATTGAAACGTTAAGATGCTGTCGTCTCAGAGTACCCAGATACCCGGAGTGATAACGACGATGGAAAGCTCCCTACTGGCGCCTCCGTGTCCTATAGAGACTAACGGGGATTGTGAGGATATTAGGTCCCTCCTAGCTCCTCCCTGCCCCATGGAGGGAGGAGAGGAGTGTGCTGGAAGCGTTAACTGTACCATGATCTCTTCACAGCCCGGTGCTACTATCGTCTCTCCTATACTTCTCTGCCTCACTGGTGTCATTGGTAGGTGGTCTGTCTGTCTGTTTGTCTGTATGTTTCTGTTGTTGTCTTTATGTCTGTCCTCTGTTGTTGATATTCTTTTCTGTATGTCTGTTTGTGAGTGTTCTCTCTCTCTCTCTCTCTCTCTCTCTCTCTCTCTCTCTTGTTTTTCCTTGTGTATTATGCTTACTCACGGGCGAAGTAAACACTGTACTATGTCATGCTTGCTTAGGGGGGAGTCCAAAATATGCTCACTCAGGGGATCAGAAGTATATAAGATGCTCATTTAAGGGCCTATTTACCTTTATAGACACGTTACGCTCGTTACAGGTCAGGTGTGGGCGCTGTGTTATCTGCACGGCAACACACGGCGCCAGAACACCCGCACCGTCTTCTATGTCTTCCTCTGTACACTCATCTGGACGGACTTCGTGGGCAAGATAATCACCACACCTCCCGCCATCATCTCCTACGCCTACGGTGCCTGGGTGGGCGGGGTGAGTACTGGGTGGGCGGGGTGAGGACTGGGTGGGGTTATTGCTATTTTGTGTGTCACGCTCACTCAGGGGGCACTAGATAAATGGGGTTACTATGAATCTATATCTTATGCTGGCTCAAGGGCACTGAGTGGGCGGGGCCATTTATAATGTGTCATGCTTATTCAAGGGGGTTGAAAAGGCGGGGTTAATGTACAGTAATTTAGAGGCAAGAAGAGATGAGATTAAATTCATTACATATGTTATATTCTTGTTTAGGGGCAGAAGGCCGGATTAATGACATGCTCATTCAGGGGCAAAAAAGGGGCGGGATTAATGACAAATGCTCATTCAGGGGCAAAAAAGGGGCGGGATTAATGACAAATGCTCATTCAGGGGCAAAAAAGAGGGCGGGATTAATGACAAATGCTCATTCAGGGGCAAAAAAGGGGCGGGATTAATGACAAATGCTCATTCAGGGGCAAAAGGAAGGTATCATTAAAGTTACCATGCCGTGTGTTGCCTTCCCCGTAACAGAAGGCTATGTGTGACTACCACGGGTTCTCCATGGTGCTGGTGAGCATGTTGACCCACTTCACCGTGTCTGCCATGGCCGTCGAGAGGTTCCTGGGTATCTGTCAGGGTTACTTCTACAGCAGGAACGTCACGCCTACCCGCTGCAGGTGAGTCATCCCCCCCCTCCCTCCCTCCCTACACCCCATGGTCATTACTCAGCTTTTATAGGATCCTTACATTTTCAGAGGTTAGGTAATTCTTGAAAGGTCGTACGTTCTGATAAGGTCGGACGTTGTTAAAAGGTCGTATGCAGTCAAAAGGTCGTACGTTCTGATAAGGTCGTACGTTCTGATAAGGTCGTACGTTCTGATAAGGTCGTACGTTCTGATAAGGTCGTACGTTCTGATGAGGTCGTACGTTCTGATGAGGTCGTACGTTCTGATGAGGTCGTACGTTCTGATAAGGTCGTACGTTCTGATAAGGTCGTACGTTCTGATAAGGTCGTACGTTCTGATGAGGTCGTACATTTCAAAGGGAGGGAAAAAAGAAGAGAGAGGGGGAGGAGGAGGAGGAGGAGAAGAATGGAGTCTGGTGGAGTGTACTGGGAGCGTATAGGGAGCGTGGTAGAGCCTAATAAGAGTGCCTGGAGCATAATATTAATTGAGGATTTAACATATCCGACAGTGATCATGGTGACAGGGAGTCGAGCCTCTCATGGTGCTCTTAACCCCGACGAGAAACTCTGTAACTCAGCCAAAATTTTATAACGATGGAAATAACAGAAATAACATAAAATAACATAAATATAACAAAAATAACATAGATAAAAAATAACAAAAATATGAAAAATAACAATAAATATCTAAAAATAGCACAAAAATAACACAAATAACCAAATAGAAGATAACAGTTTATTTTAAGATGACACCATTTACAAACTCTGAGCTATGGTAATAATATCACACAAGGTAAAAGTTATCTAAGGTCCTGTATCTAAATTTAATAACTAAAACTATCAGATAAGAGATAACAAGCTGATAACACACTGTCATCTATATGGTATACAACAATGTAAACAATGTGTGTGTGTGACGTATGTAAATCCCACAGTGACGTGTATGTAAACAATATGTGTGTGTGACGTATGTAAATCCCACAGTGACGTGTATGTAAACAATATGTGTGTGTGACGTATGTAAATCCCACAGTGACGTGTATGTAAACAATATGTGTGTGTGACGTATGTAAATCCCACAGTGACGTGTATGTAAACAATGTGACGTCAAAGTGGGTGTATGGCGTTCGTCAGGGCATTTAATTTCTACCAAACGCTATAGAGAATAATACTACCCCATATGTTGGATATATTTCCCATTTATGTTGCTGATCCGAGGGTTATTTTTCCACGTTGTATAAAGTCAATTGTCGGGAAATAAGTTAATAAGAGTTTGTGGTGATGTCTGCTCTAGTTTATATTTTGTTCGTACGCAAAATAATGTGGAATTTTTTTGTTTTTTTTCTATTATGGTACATCACCAGGATTTGTGTAGCGTCACGCGTTTAGAGAGAGAGAGAGAGAGAGAGAGAGAGAGAGAGAGAGAGAGAGAGAGGACATTTGCATATATCCATGTTGATGAAATTACCATAAAAAAGCATTGACCCCCTTCTCCCCCCCCCCCTCTCCTCCCTCCTCCCTCCTCCCCCTTCTCCTCCTCCCCCTCTCCTCCTTCCTCCCCCCCCCTCCTCCTCCTCCCCCTCTCCTCCTTCCTCCCTCCTCCCCCCCCCCCTCCTCCTCCTCCTCCCCTTCCCTCGGTCACAATAAAACCAGATCTTAACCCGGATCTTGTAAGGACACTATCCGGGTTAAGAAATGGCTCTGGAATTCATGAGATGAGGGTTAGGAAGGGGTAGAAAGGGGGTAGGGGTGTAGGAGGGGGTAAGAGGGGCGAGTAGCGGGGAGTAGGGGGAAGTAAGGGGAGCGAGTAGGGGGGGAGTAGGGGTGTAAGGGGGCTGGAAGACGAAGGTGTGGAGAAGTCGTCCCTCCAGTGACAAATTACGTAAACAAACAAACAAACCGGAGATGAAGGCGTCAGGTGATAATATTTGTGTTGTCTTTTTTGTTGTTATTGATGAGAAGAATTGGTTGAAAAGGTATATTTTATCTTGGAAATAATAATAATAATAATAATAATAATAATAATAATAATAATAATAATAATAATAATAATAATAATAACAATAATAACAATAATAACAACACTCATATTACAGGACTCGGTTAATTTATCATAATATCCTACATAAATTAAACTTCAATACCCACAATTAACTTAATTAATTTATATCACAGACAGACGGCAATGAATAAACATGATAAATTACCCACACACGAACGAACAATGAAACAAGCGAACCTCATTAATGGGATAATGTAACACAAAGAGGATCTATCAGGGGAGGAGTTAACAGGGGAGGAGTTAACAGGGGGAAGAGCTATCAGGGGGAGGAGCTATCAGGGGGAGGAGTTAACAGGGGAGGAGTTAACACAAAGAGGATCTATCAGGGGGAGGAGTTAAGAGGGGGAGGAGCTATCAGGGGGAGGAGCTATCAGAGGGAGGAGTTAACAGGGGGAGGAGTTAACAGGGGAGAAGTTAACAGGGGGAGAAGTTAACAGGGGGAGGAGTTAACAGGGGGAGGAGTTAAAAGGGGGAGGAGTTAACAGGGGAGGAGTTATCGGGGGGAGGACTTAACAGGGGGAGGAGTTAACAGAGGGAGGAGTTAACAGGGAGAGGAGTTAACAGGGGTGGAGTTATCAAAGGGAGGAGTTAACAGGGGGAGGAGTTAACAGGGGGAGGAGCTATCAGGGGGAGGAGTTATCAAAGGGAGGAGTTAACAGGGGGACGAGTTAACAGGAGGAGGAGCTATCAAAGGGAGGAGTTATCAAAGGGAGGAGTTAAAAGGGGGTGGAGTTAACAGGGGGAGGAGCTATCAGGGGGTGGAGTTATCAGGTTATTTATCAAAGCTGTGACCTTAACCTTTGACCTAATATCACCCAAATCATAAGGCCTCTAGATGCTCTCATGGTTAATACATACACCAAGTTAATGGACCGTTTGTTTGTCCGTCCTCGAGTTATCCGACGAACAAAACAGATTTTCAAAGATTATAGCTTGAAATCTGACGCCATGTTCCCCCCCCCCCTCCCCACTCTGAAAACATAAGCACTGTAAACACTATCTTGGTACACACACACACACACACACACTCGCTGGATTGAGTAACTTCTGCCACAAGACTTGACCTCGTTATATTGGCACACCGGACTTACATGTGCTAAAATAATTACCTGGAAACCCATTATAGGGCATTACCGTGATGAGGTGGTAGTGGTGATGTGGGCGATACTGTGGGTTTGTAGTGTGGGTCGTGGGTCTCTCTCTCTCTCTCTACCAACCTCCACTGACACAACGTTGAAAATCTCACAACTCCTGAGGGTGTGGCTGAGAGTAAAGGGTGTGGCTGAGAGAAGAGGGGTGTGGCTGAGAGAAGAGGGTGTGGCTGAGAGAAGAGGGTGTGGCAGAGAGAAGAGGGTGTGGCAGAGAGACGAGAAATAATCCAGGATTTATGTCACAAGTGTTTAAAGTCTCCCATGAGAGATTCACTTAAGGATTACGACACATCACAGGACCCAGACACGGGGCTAACCTGTCCCTACCTAACACCATGATTATCCTCACCTCAGAGTTAATAAGTTAAGGCAGGACTTATGAAGGTAACTAGGCAGGTGAGTAAGGTAACTTTCTCCACCTCTCTCTTATCCCATCCCTCTTCTCTCTTTCCTTCCCCCATTCCACCTATCACCCTCCCTTTCTTTCTCCACTCCCTACATCTCCCCTCCACCCCCCCCCCCCCTGTGTTGATAAATGGTTCCCTCGTTCGTGCTGGTTGATTAAATTCCTGTAATATTCATAACACACAGACGTACACTGAAACCGGTCTAAACGAACAAGTCCGAGATCCATATCGTCCTGCATAACAAAAAGTCCGAAACTCATATTGTCCTAAGATTAAAAAAAAGGTCCGAGACTCAAACCATCATAGGCAAAAAAAAGTTCGAGACTAATATCGTCCTGAACAATAACAACAGCAAAAAAAGTCCGAAACTCATATCGTCCTAAGATCAAAAAAAAGATCCGAGACTTAAACCATCATAGGCAAAAAAAAGTTCGAGACTAATATCGTCCTGAACAATAACAACAGCAAAAAAAGTCCGAAACTCATATCGTCCTAAGATCAAAAAAAAGATCCGAGACTCAAATCATCATAGGAAAAAAAAGTTCGAGACTAATATCGTCCTGAACAATAACAACAGCAAAAAAAGGTCCGAAACACATATCGTCCTAAGATTAAAAAAAAGGTCCGAGACTCAAATCATCACAGGAAAAAAAAGTTCGAGACTAATATCGTCTTGAACAATAACAACAGCAACAACAACCCGCAAAAATGTCCAGGACTCATATCGTCCTGATAATCATCGTACAATAAAGGAGGACTAACACGGTCACCTGTAATTATCACCTGTTTGTATAATCGTTAAATTACCCGCTATTATTTTTCTCTCATGCATTATCTCTTTATTAATTCTCTCTTATCTCTCCCTCAATCTCTCTATCACAAATTATCGTCAATTATCTCACTACGAATTATATCACTTGACATTTTTTCTGATTACTTTAAATTATTTATTGGAGTCAGGTGAGGGTTAGTGACACTACCTGAACCAACATATTATTATTATTATTATTATTATTATTATTATTATTATTGTTATTGTTATTATTATTATTATTATTATTATTATTATTGTTATTGTTATTATTATTATTATTATTATTATTATTATTATCATTATTATTAAACTATAGTAATAATCCAACTATGTGTCAGACGATCAATGAGCCATTAATTACGTTGCTACTAATTAATTTTGCTTCAATATATAACTTCATAAACTCTCTATTGTACTCTTGATGTCTTTAATAGCTGTACATTGTATTCTGAGATGGTAGTAGTGGTAGGTGTGGTAGTAGTGGTAGGTGTGGTAGTAGTGGTAGGTGTGGTAGTAGGTAGGTGTGGTTGTTTTGGTATTGGAAAATTTTGGTAGTTGTGATAATTGATTGTTGTTGCTATAATAGTAGTAGTCGTGAAGTAGTACCGGTAGTAGTACACGTAGTAATAGTAGTAGTAGTAGTAGTAGTAATAATAATAAAGCTCCCAGGACCCTCCACCTACATACAGTATATACTTTACAAGGTGATAAATTGAGCTCATAAGGAAGACTTGTCATTACCTACCCTGAAACACACCTCCTCCCCCCCCTTACCCACACTATGCTACTGAGTCGTCCTACGGGGTGCATTTATAGCACTAACTCTTTATATAGACCTGTGTATGTATGTAAATTGCTAGCCCTACTATTACTACTACTTGTAATAACACCAGTAATAGTAGTGGTAGTAAATATGACTTCATTGAACAAACATCTATTGTTGTCTTGTGAGTTATGTAGCCATAAAGTTAATGACACCATCTTCCTTTGTCCACACCCACTCACTCACCCCTCTCCCCCCTCTCACTCACTCACCCTTTCCCCTCTACCCCCCCTCCCCTTCTCTCTCTCTCTCTCTCTCTCTCTTTCTTTTTGTATCACTCCCCCTCCCCTTCCCCCTCTCACTCACTCACCCTTTCCCCTCTCTTTTACACTCAATCACTCTTCCCCCCTCTCACTTTCTTTCTCACTCCCTCTCACACACACTCTCACACTCTCTCCTCGCGTGTGTGCTGAGGAAAGTTGTTACCCTAATCTTACAGTTATCACCTAAAAAAACACACACAAAAAAGAAAAAACAGAATGAAACAGGGAAGGAATAAATGTCTCCTTACTAATCAGTCCACTTAACTCCACTTATTTCTATGCCACTCACTCGTCTGGGAGAGTCTTTATACTGCCAGGATAATGTAGGAAGGGTTAAAGACGATTAGGAGCTGTTTAATACTGAATTTGTAGTGAGTGTAACAGAGGTTGGTTGTGTTAATTAATCAAGGACAAGAGAGGGAACAAGAGACTCAGCAACAAGTGGGTCTCTCAGCCTTGACACATACACGCATATATACACTGTAGCTGACACTGAACTTGACTAACCTAACTTCCCTAACTGCAAAGTCAAGTACCCAATCACACCTGGAATTAAATTAAAAAAAAACCCTGGATTACCGAACCAGTGTTTCTTAGGGCAGGAGGCGAGCACTGTAACCACCCGGCCACCGCACCCCTATTATTAAACCAACATAAAAAACCGAACAGATAAACCTTAGACGGGGGACAGTCCCTTTAATTGGGGTCTCGGCGGGGGCTGCACGAGGCTGTTGGCGTCGATCACACTAGATGGAACTGCCAATAAAGTAGTTAAGAGGCTCGTTAAGGCCATATACCTCAAGCTGGGCACTAACTCCTCCCAGGCAAGACAGACATGGTGGATTATTATCTGTGTGCGTGGGAGGGCGTCTATCTATCTATCTATCTATCTATCTATCTATCTATCAACTCTGTCAACCAATTTACGTTATCTATTCATCTATCGACGCCACACCACCTAAAGGGAGGCTCAGTGCGAAAGTCCTTCTATATCTCTCAAACTTTCGCTCATTTCTGCTCATTCCTCTGTCGAGATGCACCTCTTACACACACACACACACACACACACACACTAATAATCCCAATTTACCTTCTAATAAAACAAAGAAATTATGGAAGATGACTCGAACACGTAGTGTGTGTGTGTGTGTGTGTGTGTGTGTATTAATAACTGTGTAACGATGTAATTATTGTAACTGGCTTCTCCCTCAAGCCCCCTCCCCCCGCCCCCCACGAGACCCTGTGTGGAGTTATAACTATCGTGAGGGGGGAGAGGGAGGGGGGAGGGGGAGGCGGGAGGGGGAGGGGGAGGGGGGGTGGGGGTGTGTGGGAGGGGGAAGGGACAGGAGGGAGGGCTTAGGAATTTCAAGTCATACGTCTGCCAGGCTGCCGCCACTCCCTTCTCCTCCCCCCTCCCTCTCCCTCTCTCTCTCCCTCTCCCTCTCCCCCCTCCCTATCCCCCTCCCTCTCCCCCTCCCTCTCCCCCCTCCCCCCTCCCTCTCCCCCCTCCTTCACCCTCCTCCCTCTCCCCCTCCCACTCCCCCTTCCCCTCCCTCTCCCCCCTCCCTCTCCCCCCCTCCCTCCCCCCCTCTCCCCCTCCCTCTCCCCCTCCCGCCTCACAGCCCAAACTGTTGTGCAATATAAGACCTTCAGTAATAAAGTGACTTATAATTAATTAAAAGGGAAATATTTAATTAAACACTACGAAACCACAGAGAAATATTTAATGAATTTTTCCTTAATTATTTCTCAATTATTATAATAACCAACACCACTAAATAAATTATATAATTATCTCTCGACAAATGTTACAAGTTATCCAAATTACTGTGAAATTATTATAAAGATTATAGACGATTAATTATCATGAGATTATTATAACCAATTAATTCCTGATAATTTCCTCCAGGAGAGAATTGTCAACAAATTATTATGGAGAGAGAGAGAGAGAGAGAGAGAGAGAGAGAGAGAGAGAGCCTTACAAATTAACCCAATTACACCAATTACAACTAAAAACAAATAAAAAACTTAAATAATTATAAAACCAATTAAGATATTATACCAATTAGGGGTAACTAGATGGTAATAGGCAGTATAATAGGTAAGTACCTCATTTCACTGCTAATGGGGTGTTATATACTAGAGACAGTGCCAATTAGATCAAAGTGCCTATTCTGGTTTGGAGTTAATAGCCTGAATTAAATAGCTAATTACATAAAATAAAATAAAACCTATTTCATCCTATTTAGTCGCAATTGGTGTTAAGTTAATAGGAATAATTAAAGAAATAATTATGTTATGTACTGAAAAAATAGACAGACAGACAGACAGACATAGGAACACCCACCTAGATAGATAAATAGACAGTAAACTACACCTAACTCCTCGAGGACCTGTCACAGTATATAAGTGGGACTTGAGTGAGTGTTAGCGCCCCCCCCCCTCCCTCTCCACACACACAAGTGCTACACAAGGGCTAAGGTTACCCTCCACCGTATTCTAGAAACTGGCCGTTAAGTCCTCCTTCACCACTTGGGAATTGACTTATGAGTATTTAATAGTTATTGGGTAAGTGTGTCTCTCTTTCTCTCTCTCTCTCTCTCTTTCTCTCTCTCTCTCTTTCTTCAGCAACCAATTAATTACCCAGCGTATGATAAAAGTGAGATGATAATTAAAAGAAGAAAGATAATTAAAATAAAATAAATTAAGTATAAGATAAGTTAACAAGAACACCACGAGGGTAAACTAGGAATTTATCGCATAATTAGAGGAAGGCGCGTGACAGCTGCTCTAACCCACTTTCTATGTCTCCCGAGTGGCCGCTAGGGGTAACTCCTCTAAATTAACACATTCCGTGAAGTCGTAGTTTAAACGATAATCTCACTTCTTATACTTTAAAACATGCAAGAAAAAAGTACACCTGGATTAGTTAAAATTTAAATACATACTTTATATTGTTTTATGTTTATTTTTAAGTTAAATTAATTAAATTCAGAGGTGATTTGGAGCGTTAATGAATGGTTTAGTAGAACCTAATGTTGGTTGTGATTACAGTCTGCCAGAGCACCAGTCCATTCTCACGGGACTCAACAGCGACACTTACACACTAACTACACCCGCGTCTTAATGGCTAATTCCGAGTCCTTATGGCACCTGTGTACACCTGTGTTGAGGATATTTAACTAAGGTGTGTAATTGGGTATGTCTCCTTGTGATAATTAAGACCAACATGTGTGACCAGTAAGATGGAAGCTTATATTGGTGTTATGTATCTAATTATAGCAAACATCTATGGTCTTTAAACAACCTTCACGGAGTCTTAGTTTATAAAGACCACAGTGGAAGTTAAATGGGTCTTTCTTGGATTATAATTGGTTGAATCGACTTATTGTTTACACCTATTTGTCTACCTGTACTATCTATCTAAAATACCATTGTCTACTTACATGACTATCTATCTATCTATCTATCTATCTAAAAAACATTAAAGAACGGTTCCTATTGCTATGTTTCTCGGGTCAATAACAAGGAAATAGAAATAACTCAGTTACCCATTATAAAATCGTCACTTGTTTCCGTTTTCAATGATTCAAGTCGCTTATACATATTAGTTTCGCTTCACTTATATCCTTGACTTCGAGACGTTAGTGGCATAAAGAGGGAGAATTTGGGAGATTCAGGGAGAGGGAGATAGAGGGAGAGATACATTTAGGGAGAGTACGAGTTAGGGAGAGTGAGGAGGGGAGTTTGGATGAGTGAGAGGGAGGCTGAGAGTAAGGGAGAGTGAGAGAGGGAGATAAAGTTATTAAACACCATCCATTCTCAACTAGATGGTGTGGAAGACTGAAAAACGAGTCGAGGTTAGACGATAAAGTCACAGTGTGGAAGTGAGGGAGGAAGAGTGGGTAATGATGATAATAATAATAATAATAAGAAGAAGAAGAAGAAACTACCACCACAACAACCATCATCACCACCACTACTACCACCACAACAACCATCATCACCACCACTACTACCACCACAACAACCATCATCACCACCACTACTACCACCACAACAACCATCATCACCACCACTACTACCACCACAACAACCATCATCACCACCACTACTATCACCACAACAACCATCATCACCACCACTACTACCACCACAACAACCATCATCACCACCATTACTACCACCACAACAACCATCATCACCACCACTACTATCACCAAAACAACCATCATCACCACCATTACTACCACCACAACAACCATCATCACCACCATTACTACCACCACAACAACCATCATCACCACCACTACTATCACCACAACAACCATCATCACCACCATTACTACCACCACAACAACCATCATCACCACCATTACTACCACCACAACAACCATCATCACCACCACTACTATCACCACAACAACCATCATCACCACCACCACCACTACCACCACAACAACCATCACCACCACCACCACTACTACCACCACAACAACCATCATCACCACCATTACTACCACCACAACAACCATCATCACCACCATTACTACCACCACAACAACCATCATCACCACCACTACTACCACCACAACAACCATCATCACCTTCACCACCACTACCACCACCACAACAACCATCATCACCTCCACCACCACTACCACCACAACAACCATCGCCACCAACCATTACCACCAACCAAACCTCCCTACCACCACAACAACCCTCCCTACCACCACTACCACCACGACAACAACCATCACCACCAACCATTACCACCAACCAAACCTCCCTACCACCACAACAACCATCGTCACCACCACTACTACCACCACATCAACAACCATCACCACCAACCATTACCACCAACCAAACCTCCCTACCACCACAACAACCATCGTCACCACCACTACTACCACCACATCAACAACCATCACCACCAACCATTACCACCAACCAAACCTCCCTACCACCACAACAACCCTCCCTACCACCATTACCACCAGGTTTAATCAGTAACAGCCAAGTGCCGGAAGTATTACCACAGTTTTTCGTTCCATTACGAGAATTAAGTTTCCAGGAACCACCAGAGTTTTACCCCGGAGTGAGCGATGGTTTGTGGTTTTTGACTCTATGGTAGCGAACGAGTTTTTAAAAATGGCTGATGAAGATTTAACGAACGATATACAATGAAACCTTTATATAACGGACCTCTCTCTTCATATAATTCGTTACAGTGAAAAGTCAAGTAAGGTCACGGGTAGGTCAGAGGGAGGTCAAGAAAGGTCACGGGGAGGTCAAGAAAGGTCACATCTAGGGTCACTTGGAACAGCTTACGATGCGTTGAGAAAATTACAAAGAATAAATTGAACTGTTTTTACATGTGGTGTAAACTGTGTCGTGTATGTAATTGGTTGGTGGTAATGATGGAAGGGGTGATTAGGAGAGGGAGGGAGAGGAAGAGAGGGAGAGGTGTGAGGGAGGAAGAGGTGTGGGAGAGGTGTGGGAGAGGTGTGAGAGTGGGTGGAGAGATACTTGTCAACAACACCCATAATAACCCACCCACTTCCTTCAACCCACCCACTACCCACCCACCCTCCTCGATCCATCCACTTCCCACAACCCACCACACTGCCCACACACTTCCCTCGACCCACCCACTCCTCCGGCCCGCCCACAAAACCCGCCCAGGAACCAGCCGGTGATTTTCTGTCGTGACGGATGACGGAAAAACCTCGATGGTCCAAAACCTTCAGAGAGAGAGAGAGAGAGAGAGAGAGAGAGTTGAAGGGTGGAGTACAGGACATTGTTGAACTTGTAATATGACCCTCCCTACCCCCCCCCCCCCCCCGCTCTCCTCGTACCCCAGGAGGAGGAGGACATAGGATGAGAGAAGGGGAAGATACAGGAGATAGAGAGAGAGAGAGAGAGAGAGAGAGAGAGAGAGAGAGAGAGAGAGAGAGAGAGAGAGGAATATGTCTTTTTATAGTTTGGATGTTATAACCTAACTCATTCCTCTACCCCCTTAACCCCCTCCCTCCCTCCCTCCTTAACCCCCCCCCCCTCCCGGTAAACATGACCTACCCTCCTAAATTCAATATTGACGCGGTTGCAATGTTAATGCAACAGGTTCACCAACGTGACAACAAGGGGACGCAATAAGGGTGACACTGGACCTGATGTCGCACCTCCCTGACACCCTTAATTTGTCCACACCTTCCCCTCACCTCCCCCTCATCCTCTTCTCCCTTCATCTCCCCCTCCCCCACCTCCTTCCTCTCCCCCATCTCCCTTCACCTACCCCCACATCCTCTTCCCCCTCCATCTCCACCTCCTCCCCCTCCCCCACCTCCCTTCACCTACCCCCACATCCTCTTCCCCCTTCATCTCCCCCTCCCCCACCTCCTCCCCCTCCCCCACCTCCCTTCACCTACCCTCACATCCTCTTCCCCCTCCATCTCCCCCTCCCCCACCTCCTCCCCCTCCCCCACCTCCCCTCACCTCCCCCACAGTCTCTCCTTCCCCTCCTCCTCCCCCCTCCCCCCCACCACGTTCAGGCTGGCCGGCGTCAGACACATTCTCCTCGGTAAAGTTAAAGGCGCTGAACACCTCCACATTTCATCGAGCCAAGAGACCATTTGCATATCTTATCAGCGAGGCGTAGAGACGTATTTTCTGACTAAATTATCGTATTATTTTCAAGATATGTAACACAATAATATATATATTAACTTGACAAAATATCTGAGTTCTTATGGGAAATTTTTAAATTCTTCAAGTTATGATATTAATGATTGTTTGATATTTATGCATTTACTACTCTAACGTAGCCTAATCTAACCAAATCTAACCAAATCAAACCTAACCTACCCTAAACCAACCTAACCTAACCTAACCTAACCTAACCTAACCTAACCTAAACCAACCTAACCTAAACTAGCTTAACCAAACCTAAAAACCAACCATAGAAAATTTAACCAAACCAACCCCCCCAAAAACAAAAAAAACCCACCCACCCCAACCACGACCCAAACAAACAAACAAACAGCCACAACCAAGAAACAAGAGGACAACAATTAAGGAAGAGGTGATTGGTCAGTCTTCTCGAGTGTTAGGTAACGAGGGTGTGTTTAAAGTCTGTCCTCTAGTTACACTAATGAGTGGTGAGGGGGGTGAGAGGGGTGGGGGGTGAGAGGGTGGGGGTGAGGGTGAGAGGGTGCGGGTGAGAGGGTGGGGGGTGAGGGTGAGACATTCCACCCACAAAAAACGTGACATGATAGTGATGATGATGATGGTGGTGGTGGTGGTGGTGGTGGTGGTGATGGTGGTGGTGGTGATGATGATGATGATTATGATGATGATGGTGGTGGTGATGATGGTGATGATGATGATGACGATGATGGTGGTGATGATGATGATGATTATGATGATGGTGGTGGTGATGATGGTGATGATGATGATGATGACGATGATGGTGGTGATGATGATGATGAAGGTAGTAATGGTGTTGATAGTGGTGATGATGGCGATGATAGAGGTATATAGGAAAACAATTTAGAAGGTTGCGGGCCGGGCGGTGTTTGTGCTGATGGTGTAAACGAGGGAAATTAACCCTAGCCTGGCCTGGACGTTGTTGGAGAGAGAGAGAGAGAGAGAGAGAGAGAGAGAGAGAGAGAGAGAGAGAGAGAGAGAGAGTATGTGTGTGTGTGGTTAAGCAATTAAACATTCAGATGCAATTCTCAGTATTCAACTACACCAGTACCATTAACACACACACACACTTCCACTAAGACACTTACAGCGGCTTCTCTCTCTCCCTCACACATTTCTTTCCTCCTTCACGCGTCTAGTTACGGTACAGTCTTAGTGATATTCTTACGCCATCTTTATTAACTTGTTCTGTTCTTGTATGTAATGTGTGTATATCTATCGATCTATCTATTTAATATACCTCTCTCTCTCTCTCTCTCTCTCTCTCTCTCTCTCTCTTTCCCCCATTATCCACCTACCTAACCATCGTAACCCCTCACCTCTATCTATCCCCAATTATCTATCGATCCATCCCTATCTATCTCTCTATCCACCTATCTATCTCTCCATCTATCCACCACAACACGTCAAAGCACCTCTAACTCTCCTCTCCCCCCCCCATCTACGCCTTCAGGTACCTACTGGTGGGGATCTGGGTCTTCTGTACAGCCTTCAGCCTCCTCCTGCTCTTCAACGTGGGTCAGGTGGTGCTTCAGTACCCTTACACCTGGTGCTTCACTAACATCCACCTGTGTCCCTCCACCACCCCGCTCAGGTACCGCATCTACACCACCACCTTGGGAGTCATCCATGTCACCCACCTTATCATCATCGTCGTCTGCAATGTCTTCGTTGTAGGTGAGTGAATGGGTGGGTCAGTGGGTGAGTGGGTGAGTGAGTGGGTGAGTGAGTGGGTAAGTGGGTGGGTGAGTGGGTGGGTGAGTGGGTGAGTGGATGGGTGAGTGGGTGGGTGAGTGGGTGGCAGGGAAACTCAACCTCTCTAAAACTAACTCCTACGTGTGTGTTTGTTTCTCAGGGACGTTGTTGAAGATGAGGTTGTCCCGTCAGCTGCCGCCAAGTCTATGTCACCCTGAGCGCTCCCGATCACACAACGACCACGAGTTACAGATGGTGATAGTGCTGGTCGTCATCACCTGTGTGTTCGTCACCTCCTGGGCACCCCTCGACGTGAGTGTTGGTGGTGGGGGGTGGACAAGAGAAGGGCACAGGGAAGTAGACAAGAGTGCTGCTGAGGAAGAGGAAGGGAGGGCTAAGGGGTGAGGGAGACGTGGAGAGGAAGGGGGAAGAAGGAGGAGGAGGGGTATTAGGACTAGCATATAATTTAGTACACCTTATTGCATCCTCTCGTCGTCAAGGTAACAGGGATAGGGTCGCCTCAGGGGTGTGGTCGTCTCTTCTCAAAACCCTCCCCTTAACCCCCTGACTACCACCCCTTACTCCTCCCCTTAACCCCCAGATTATCACCCCCTACCCCTCCCCCTTTATTCCCCCGTAACAGATAATCCTGGTTACATATCAATAAAGAAACCACTATTAACTCCCCCCTTAACCCCCCACATTATCACCCCCAGATTATCACCCCCTAATCTACCTGTTTCCTCCCCCTGACAGATAATCCTGGTTATTAATCAACTGTGGCCGCCTCATACCACAAATAAGGATCACCTATTGGAGCTGACAGCCGTCCGCCTCGCCTCTCTCAACCAGATCGTCGACCCCTGGGTGTACATCATCTGCAGGGTGGTACGTCTGTCTGTCTGTCTGTCTGTCTGTCTGTCTGTCTGTCTGTCTGTCTGTGTCTCTTTAGAATAGTGGAACGATAAAATCCAAATCAGAAAACCAGAATAAATTCACTTTTTTTTTTTAAAGCTGTAACGAAGGGAAACAAGAGATGGAGAATGAGAATAAAACAGTATATTTAGCCAGAAACAAAACAATAACTCCAAACAAACAAACAAACACAAAAAAAAACCAATCACACTCGCTAACACAAAACATAAACCATTAAACCACATAAATTAACCATTTTCGTTTTATAACAACATTACAAAGTCAATTCCAAACACAAACCAATAAGTGTACAGAGGAGAAGACCTACATCAAGACCTTCAGAAGATGATTAATATGATTATCCGGGTGTAGGTAGGCGCCCCCCCCCCCTCTCCCCCCACCAGGTATTGACTCAGTAGGTGTAGCAGTAGGTGTACAGAGAGGTCTATTCTGGCTACAGTAAGTGCTCTCTCTCACCCCCTAAATAAACATCGCGTGTGTGTGTGTGTGTGTGTGTGTGTGTGTGTGTGTGTGTGTGTGTGTGTGTGTATAAGCCTGGGTTTGTGACAGATTGAACACCAGGATGGAAGGAAATTGAAGGACGGTGTGTGGGGGATGTATAAGGCAGCCAAGTCTGTCTCTCTCATTTGCAATTCTATTTTCTTCTTCATTATCTCCTTCCCTTATTTAGCAATCAACCTTTGTGTCTGTCTATTTTTATTCTCTAGCCAACGTAACATTTTCTCTCTCTCTCTCTCTCTCTCTCTCTCTCTCTCTCTCTCTCTCTCTCTCTCAAAGAACACCGCCATCCCTCTATCAACTAGATTAAACACGACACCTTCAAAAGCATGACTCACTGCTTCAGAATTTTCCCTTCTCTTGCGTCATGTGTGTCTTGTGCTTCTTTTACGCCTCTTGCGTCATGTGCGTCCCTTTGTATATCTTGCGTCACTTGTGTCCTATGCGACCATTGTGTCTCTTGCGTCAATTGTGTCCTGTGCATCATCTCTTTCGCCTTCTGTGAGTCCCTTTTTGTCCCTTGTTTCTCCTTGCGTCTATTGCGTCACTTGCGTCTCCTGCCTCACTGTTTTTAAGGGCCTTGAGAGTGATCTTCGGGATGTTGGGTTTGAGAAGCAATCCTAAGCCAGATTGGTCCCCTGCTCCAGCGTGGGGGTGGGGGGCGTCGAGCGTGGGGGGGCGTCGAGCGTGGGGGGGGGCGTCGAGCGTGGGGGGGGGGGGGCGTCGAGCGTGCGGGGGGGGGGGGCGTCGAGCGTGGATGAGGGGCGGGGGTTCGTCTGGCGATCTATCAATGCAGTAGACAATTATCTCTCTTTCTCGGGTCGTTTTCTCTGACAGTCCGCCCGTCTGTCTGTCCATTTG
Source organism: Homarus gammarus (assembly GCA_958450375.1). Classification (NCBI taxonomy): domain Eukaryota; kingdom Metazoa; phylum Arthropoda; class Malacostraca; order Decapoda; family Nephropidae; genus Homarus; species Homarus gammarus. The sequence goes on along the minus strand of CAUDMG010000540.1, from coordinate 493,187 downwards.
TGTCACCATTTTCCCCGTAAAATTATCTTGGCTCTAACTAAATATTAAATACTTGGAGTACCTAGAGAAATACTGGAAATATATAGAAAAATAACTATAAAAATAAATAATTAGGTTACATGATTATGGATAAGGGGATAACGATGGAGATATAATTAATAGGTAATTAATGAGTGACTCTGAGGGTAAGGAGGGCCAGGGGACGACAGAGTGACAGACATAACTGAATTAAAGTAAAAGTTGTGATTCCCGGAGAGAGACAACTTCCAGGAAAGTTATTTGATAGCCTGTAAAATGTTTAAGAGTGGAGGATCGTGGTCGCCAACCCTCACACACACACACACACACACACACACACACACACACACACAGGCATTTTACTCCCTGCTTTCATTTTCTTCGTCAAACGTTCAGATCAAACCTCCTGGTATTGTTGTCGACTGTGTGTGTGTGTGTGTGTGTGTGTGTGTGTGTGTGTGTGTCGTCTCTTCCTCCCTCTCACCTTTATTCTCCTCCTCAATCCTTCCCTCCCTTTCTCTCATCTCATCACACCCCTCTCTCTCTTTCTGTCTTCCTCCTCCAGGTGTTCCGGTCTCGAGCCTGGCGTTGCTGTCGCCTGGCGTTGATGGGTCGGGGTTGGTCTAGGCGTGGGGGCGGAGAGGGGGGCAGCTCCACCTTCAACTTCGCCTCCATCCTCCACCACAGGAAACTCTCCCGTACCCAGAGCCCTACCCGAGACCCCCAACATCCCTCCGTCAAACTGAGTGAGTACATCTGTCAACGTCCTGTCAAAGTCTTCCTGTCAACGTCCCGTCAAAACCTCTCACGTCACTGTCTGCTTCTCAAACCTCCCTGTCGAAGCATCGTGTATTACCTGTCCGTTAAGAAAGGTGAAGAAAATACCTGCCAAGAACGTTAATTAGTTCCGTGGTTGTCAAAGTGTCTTAGTATGTAAAGAAGTCAAGTTAAAGACATGTTAATCTGGATACTTTTATGTAATTAAAATAGAGTTCAATAGTAAAGGTTAGTTTAGGTTAGGTTAGGCTAGGTTAGGTTAGGTTAGGTTAGGTACTTCACGTTCAGATGTCCACTGTAAAAGACACGTTAACACACGTATCGCCCACTACTGTGTCATGGGTTCGAGTCCTGGCCCTAGACAGATGTAAGAAGGGTGTTATCTACCAAACATGGCCAGTTCCCTCCTGTACTAACAGTGGACAGTAAAGGTCATAATTAAGTAACCATAAAACGATTCAACCGGCCGATTGGTTGGTGAGCTGATAAGTGGCGATATAGTAAATAAATAACTAATTGAAATATACCTCACGTTTAGATAAGCATAATAAACTACTTCACATGTGAGTCTATTTGATCAATCTCTATCGTTGTCTTCAGGAGCTGTGGAGGAAGCAGCCGCCAGACCACAGTCCTCCGGTAAGACCGCCCACCTCCCCTCCCTCCAGAAGTCCTACTACAGCGACTCAGGCACCGGGTCCTACTCAGGGGTGGAGGTTCCCCTCATCGAAAGCCCTGAAGAACAGTCCCTGACCCCTGAGGTCCCAAAGAAGCCCAAGGGGTCGGCTCTGGAGCACTCCCTAGCCAAGAGCCTCTCAGTGGCCATCCCCATCCCGCTCTTTACAAGTGAGCAGTACCGTGTAGGAGGCAGCAGCAAGGAATTCCCCTCCAGGTCACAGGAACAGTACCACCTGCTGGAGGGAAGTGACCCTAACAGCATCCTACAGTCCCTCTCACGGCCTGTACACCGAGTGGCGTCCTCAGCCTCAGCACAGGACCATACTAGCTCTCCCTTCCTAGTGATACATGGTAGGTTCACCTCAACACTACTGGCTCTAGCATTCCTCTCCTGGCTTAGTCTTTATAAAGGAGTAAACTATGCTTTAATAATAATAATAATAATAATAATAATAATAATAATAACAATAATAATAATAATAACAATAATAATAATAATAATAATAACAATAATAATAATAATAACAATAATAATAATAATAACAATAATAATAATAATAATAATAATAATAACGAAAAAACATTAATAATAAAAAATAACATAATATTTACCTTTGAATACTATGTTTAACCCTTTGAGAACGATGACTTAACCCCTTGAGTACTATGCTTCCTAGGGGGAGGTTTTAACCCTTTATTAGCTTAGGGGACAGGGGCTACTCTCAGCTGAATAAAATCATCTGGCATTAAACAACTTAAAATACCTGAGCCCAGTAATTTTAACTCTTTTGGCACGATATGACCGTCATAAGCTAAGGGTTAAGTTATCATATCCTAAAGGTTATGTCATCGTAGTTATCGTAAGTACAACAATTTCATATCGTACTTATGGGATTAACGACTCAACACCCACCTGAGAATCAATCAATAACCAGCAGGTGTCAAACTCACAATGTTACACGACGAGTATAGGAGTCACACTAACATGATATTATTGAGGAGTTACCCATCCATCTTCTTACTCACAGAAAACGTACACAGACTGACTAGACTGTCTCAATTTTCTATGATATGATGCACAGTTCTAAACGATATTATCCAGTACAGAACTTCGATATCTATAAATACGTTTAGAACCAACTCAGCACATAGGTCGAGGTGCAGTCTTAAGTCCCACTCGAGAGTTATACTGGAGGCATCACAGGCCGGGTGGAGTACTGACAAGTATTTGCTGTTCAGGTATTTTCTTAAGTTACTGCTCGAGTCCTGACGGCGGCGCCAGCGAGCGACCACAACGCCACATGATTATAGAGGCCAGTGATCTGTACGCTAACGACATGCTTATCCTTGTTGTCACTCACTCGTCAGTTACCTATATTAGGGTGTAGCTTGACGCCACACTTTTTCTGTTCTGTGTCCCTCACTGTCTGTGGGTGTTTTTACCTCACAAGTCTGTCCTCTCTTGCAGGGAGTGACGTGGAGGTGGGGTTCCTGAGGAGTAACTCGTGGAGCTGTGTAGGTGCTCGTCGTGAGTGGCCGCAGTACCGCACCCAGAGCACCCAGACCCTCTCCGGCCAGCGTCCCGTCAGTAACGACCTTCCACTGGAGCAGTTATCAGTACCTGAACCTCACACCGCCGTCAGCGGTGACCTTCAGAAGCCGTCGTCAAGCTCCAACCTTCAGTGTCCCGTCAGTAGCGACCTTCGACTAGAGCCCCCGACAGTCTCTCTCACTCGTCATTGTTCCACCAGTTGTAACTTGCCGGAGTCCTCATTAGTCTATGACCCACAACACCCGTCAGTCAGCAGTGACCTAAAGCCACGGTCCATCACTCCGCTGCTGGATTCAGTAAAGGGTAAGACACTACAAAAGGCAGACCCTGGGGTCAACTCGCCCCCCGGGACCTCACACTGATCCAGGGAATACTGACCTCCTTCTTAAAGGACTTTAAGAGATGTTGTTAGGATTTCCTCGTAAACAAGTTGGGACATTCACCTCAGGCCTCCGGGTGAGCCAAGGACACCCCGCTCTACCTCCAGGTCTAGGAAACTTTACTGGAATTCACTGCTGGGATACGAAGGATACCCTGGGTAGATCTCTCGCCACGACCCCCACAGGATCCAGGGAGTCCTACTCGAGAGAACAGGAGAAAATACGCGGAAGAATTTCTACATCAGGTTCCTCTTGAGGACTCCTTCTCCGACCCCATGGTGACGAGGGTCCTTCCTTCTACCAAACTCTCAGGATATAATGCATTCTTGGAGTCCACAGAGGACGGGGGTGTTTAGAACGTCTACAATAAGAGTCCTGCCACACAACCAAGAGGTGACAGACGTCCTACACCACCCGGCGACCCACGGAAGCCCTACAGTATATACCTCGACTCCACAACTCTCATGCATGGGAGATAACTAGGATGACCTCTCCATCTATATAATACTCTCTTCTTCTCCTCCTTCTCCTCCCATTCTTCTTCTACCCTCGTCCTACATCCCCAGAGTACAGTGGTCAGCCTAACAGTATAGTCTAGTACAGTATATAAGCTAATAATACCATAGTGTGTATTTGTTCAGTGGTGCAATTCTGTAGTAGGTTAGTAGAGGTCATTGTTGTTTTGCTGTGCGCCTTTAATGTGGGTTTTTTATGTGAGCCATTTCTGTGAGGCATTTATGTGAGGCATTTATGTGAGGCATTTATGTGAGCCATTTCTGTGAGGCATTTATGTGAGGCATTTATGTGAGGTATTTCTGTGAGGTATTTATGTGAGGCATTTATGTGAGGTATTTATGTGAGGCATTTATGTGAGGTATTTCTGTGAGGTATTTATGTGAGGCATTTCTGTGGGGCATTTTTGTGAGCCATGAGCCATTTCTGTGAGCAGTTTTTGTGAGCAGTTTCTGTGAGCCATTTTTGTAAGCCAATGTTGTGAGCCATTTTTGTGAGCTGTTTCTGTGAGCCATTTATGTGTGCTATTACTGAGCCATTAGCTATTTCTGTGAGCTATATCTGTGAGCCATTTTTGAGCTATGAGCTATTTCTGTGAGACATTTCTGTGAGCCATGAACCATTTTTTGAGCAATTTCTGTGAGCCTCGATGCGCATATACAAAAACAAATGTTCTTGAAGAATGGTAAAACATTATTATTTTTTGTGGAACTCATAATACAATAACTATCACTCAAACAAAAACATAACAAAAACAGCCGCTAATGTTTATGTGTACGCCAATGTTTATAGGATCTAAATCAATGTTTATATCTATGTACATTCGTCATTAACGTAGTGTAACTTCTATATAACGGGGGTTTTACACATCTAGGTCTAGGTCACGATAAGGTCAAGTTGAAGGTCACAATTACGAGAGAAATTAAAGGTCAAAGGTCACACACACACACACGCACAACAACACAGCATATGACTTTTACAAATACTGTGCCCTGACATCACAACACGCAGCAACACAAGGCTCTCAGATCACAGTGTCCTAAAGTCACAACATAACAGGAGGCTCTCACAACACCGTGTCGTAAGGTAACAACATAACACAAGGGTACAAATAACACGCAGCATAGTAGGGGTTCAAACATCAGCGCTATGTTAGAGAAACTCGTCAAGACATAGTGATGATGGTGAGAGGACCGCCCATGTGTGTTCTAGTCAAGCTGTAGCCTCACTTATCACTGAATATTATTTATTTTTGTATTATTAGTCGTTAAGATAGGAATTATATATAAGATTATAGACATTCTTATTGACAATCTTTTAGACATTCTTCACTAACGATAACTTAAGAAGATAGAGATAGAAATTACTGATGAAAGACATGATAGAGGCATTTATTATTATTATATATTAAGGTGATAATAAATACTACCATGATATTATTAAGGGTGGTTTATGTAATATTAAGTACTTTAATTATTTCTGGCTGCTCCCCCATGTGTTGATGTGTGTGTGTGTGTGTGTGTGTGTGTGTGTGTGTGTGTGGTGCGCGCCCAGGTGTGTATTAGTGTTGGTGTTGTAATTGTGTACACAGTATATTACAACAACAGTATCCTGACAGGTGATTATATCGTGACAGGTGATTATATCCTGACAGGTGATTATATCCTGACAGGTGATTATATCCTGACAGGTGATTATATCCTGACAGATGATTATATCCTGACAGGTAATAATATCCTGACAGGTGATTATATCCTGACAGGTGATTA